>CAEFZX010010852.1:0-137140 GCA_903066825.1 Alfaro cultratus
AGCTTTTTTTTTTTTTTTTTTTTTTTTTTTTTTTTTTTTCAAAACAGGTTATAAAAAAAAAAAAAAGTTTACAAGGTTTTTTTGTGGGTTTTTTTGGGCCATTTTTTAAAAAAATTGTGGGGTTGTTTTTTTTTTTTTTTTTTTTTTTCTTAAGGTGGTCTCAGACTAACCCTTTTCCACCTCATGCAAGAAAAAATAAATCATCACATTAACGGAACTTCAGCATGATGCATAAAACTCACCGCCACGCATTTCATTTCCTCTGATGCCCTGCATGAACACGCAATGGGAACATTCTAGGGAGTTCAGAAAACATCCTGTTGGTGATGTGTTCCTCCATAAATCTGTTGGCAAAGTCACGCAAATGAAGTCTGAACTGTTTAAAGAGAACAGTGACAGTGAAAACTACAACTGGGGGATTGAATGTGGATTTTCAATGTGAGACCTGACAAAATGCAAAGTTTTTCTTTCTTTTTTTTCTTTTTTTTTATAGTTTGATAAAGAAAATGCAGATTGCAGCTTTTGTGAATTTGTGTTGATGACGTCACAAGAGGCAGTGGGCCATAATTGTTATGTTTCTAAAAGGTGGAGTATCCCAGTATCAGATACTGGGATACATCATGCTTTCTTTCAAACATACATGAGTGTGTCCGCCATATTGTGAGAGACTAATTTGACTTGGGAACACGTAGAAGTCTGCCAGGAAGCAAGGTTTTCTGAATAAAAGAATCACTACAAAGTTTTGTTTAGCTACCTGTTCATTTTGGTTCTAGTAATGGTATCTATTAGGATAAAAAAAAAAACAGTATGCAAATCAAGACAGCACAGGGGAACCGATATGAACCTCATTGACCTTAAAATGGTCATAAACTCACTCAATTAATCTCTAAAAATACACCAAATGATTTCCTTTGTAATCACAATATGCTTCAGCTACTCTGTTGAAAAATATTTTATAGTAAAAATTTTATTTATCCCATGGAGAATCCCATCAACGGCAAATTTTCAGCCCATTTTCCACGTAAATGGATCTTATAAGTAAATATTGACTGGCACTAGATATTTTATCAGGAATTGCAGCTAATCTTAATTACAATTTTGAACATCAAAAATAACATTTGTTCAATTTTAAAATCCATTTAAATGCAAATGTTTATTCATACCATACCATGATGAACATAAGTTAAAAAAAGAAGGAAAAAATTTTTTTGAACCAGTATGTTTTCACAGTAGTTACATTACCAAAAACCCCTTTTGAAATGTAAAAAGGGTTTTTATACTTTTTCCTTCCAGACAATTTTCTATTAACGTGCCTTGAATTAGCAGCATCTGTGAGCGGTCTACTTCTTTACCTGAAAAACTGTTTCTGTAATCATTTTTGTAATATTTTCACTTTTACATCTTGGTATTTCATTAGTCTGTAAGCAATTAACGTACAAATGAACAGAAATGAAAGCTTAATATCACTCAGTATGTAGTAGAACTACAAATTTTTTAAAAAATGCCAGAGCTGGTACAAAAGTTCTAAAAATGTTTAAATTATGCAGCAAATATTAGCAGAAACATTATATAAATAAACCACCCGGGGCGCTCATTACATAACTATTAGTCATATTAACCTCATTCATGTCATTAATCATAACAATCGGAAAGTAGTTGTTTCTGCCGCTGCCTGGTCCTCCTCCTCCTCCTCTTCCTCCTCAGTGGAAAACCCGTTCCACCTTAACTCAGCGCGCCCTCTCTCTCCATCGCCCGGCCTTCCACATCTGCCCAATGAATCAGGAGCGGATGCGGTGTATCCTTTTTCAGAGCCGTGAATGGTCAATGGGAGTTGGCTTGTGGAGCAAACACAGAGCGCTTCGTTCCCATTCATTCAGTGCAGAACAGGCCCACAGAGCTGGAGGGAGCGCACCGAGGACGCAGCGTTTTGTTTTTCCTGCTCCTTCCTCCGCACCGCCGCGCAGATTGAACTAGAAATAAAGACCAGAACGTAATCGGTGCTCCCAGCAGTGTTGGATATAAGCTCGCATTCCTCCTGGACGTGTTTTTTTTTTTTTTTTTCTCTCCTTCTCTGAAACTCTTCCAACGGGACTCCTTTAACTCGCATTTACAGATCGGCCTCCACAAGTGCGTAGCAGCTCCCCACGGGTGACTTGTGTCTTTTCTTCATCAGAGCTCCGCCGTGGATTTATGCATGCGCACCCAGCGCTGAACTTTTGCTCCACGCAGACACCGAAAACAAAAGGAATAACGCAGTAAAAGGGATACTTTCGAGCTTGGATTATCTAACTTAATGTTATGCGTTAGACCTCGCAGTCCGCGCTTGGACATTGACCTTTTCCTCTCGGATGGAGTTTTGCTAAATTGTTTGGTTGATGGATTCCACGTTATGGATGCTTGCATATAGGTAAGCGCTCTCCTGTCGGGTTTTTTTCTTCTGTCATTTATGTTGCGTTTTCGGTCATTTGTTGGTCGATAAAGCGCAGGAACCACACTGAGCTCCGATCTGAACCTCCAGGCACAGTTGCGCACGAATGCTCGGACTTTCCGTAACATTTTCACGGTGTTTTTGGTTGATGGATCTCCATGCCCGTGTCGCTCCGTGACTGAACTGTAATAAACACCCCTCCCCCACCCACGGCGGTTGTTTTCATTCATAAGTTCCTCCGTGTCTCTGGAAGCGTCCTGATCTCTTGACTTCCGAGTGTTTTCCACGGGATCCCGTTTTTATCTCTCCTTCCTGCTCAGATAAACGCGCTTTGCGTCGATCATCCAAACGAAGTGCGCGAATTCACGCAGGAGAGCAGACCATGAAAGAGTGTTTATTTGCCAAACAGCCAAAATTCGATCTTTTTAGTGTGTTGAGGTAAGCAGACAGAGAAAGGCTTTATGTGTTTTTGTGTCAGTCCTGCTGCCTGTCGGCCTCCTGCAGGTTGACGTTTGCTTCAGAACACCCTGAAGGCTAAAACTCAAATTCCTGCCGGTATTTATGGTGTAAACATGCACATCAGGGGAAATATTCGCACTATAATAACTCCCAAAATCTACTTTGCCAGAATACATTTTAACCCTTCATCCCTCCTAAACAGAGTGAATTTGCCCTGACCTTATTTATTCCCAGTGCTGTAGTTTTGCCCCCCATGTCTCTGAGCTTCTCCTCGGTGTTGTAATAGAATACTAAGTGAGGCAGCTCATTTAGTTCCCTTGGATCGTGTCCTCATTTCGTCGCTGCACTGCATTTAAATGTTAACTAGTCATAGAAATGTAAATGAGGAGGGGAAGTGTTTGTAGGGCCTGTTGAAGTTTGGATCTGTGTGTGTTGGGAAGAAAAGTCTCAAAAAGTCTCGTTAATACTCAACTTTTCCTCCTCACTTCACCGGATCAGAAGTTAAGGTCTGTGTAAAGGAGAAATATGGACTTGACATAATTTAATCCTGTTTTTATGATGCAATTTGATAATAATGATAATAAGATGACAGCACTGTGTTTCGGTAACCAGAAAACTCCTTAGAAATGTGTTTTGCCCTTCTTGCATAAAGGCACTGTGTGTTTTCTAGTGTGAGCTCAATCTGATCGCATCTCCTCTGTCCTTTGTCTCTCCCTGGTCCCTTTTCCGGACAGGTTTTCCAATGCATGTCCACGGTGAATGTCGGAAGTGGTGATCCCCCCAGATGGAGCTCCAAAGTCAACATGGCCCCGCCGGATCATTAGTGGTGATCCAGCAGCCTTCCCTCGACACCCGGCAGAGGTCGGATTACGAGCGGGAGCTCCAGCATGCCGCCATTCTCTCCCTGGAACAAATCAAGGCCATCCGCTCCAGCAATGAGTACACAGAGGGGCCCTCAGTGGCCCGGAGGCCCCCAGCGCCCCGTGTGGCCCCCAGGCCCCAGGATAAGCAAGAAAGGACCCATGAGGTCATCCTCGTCAATGTGAACAACAACTATGAGCGCCAGCCGTCGAGTCACCACCACCACGGTGGGGGTGGCGTGATGGTGGTGGCCTCGGGGCCGCAGTACGGAGGCCCCCGGGCCCCGGGACTCAGCCGCTCCACCAGCACAGGAAGTGCTGCCAGCTCAGGGAGCAACAGCAGCGCCTCCTCTGAGCAGGGACTCCTCACACGCTCCCCCCCAATGAGACCCGGTGTGGGCCTGCAGCACCACCACCGGGCAGAGCGGCCCATTCGGACTCAGCCAAAACCCAAACCCCTGCTACAGCCGCAGCAAGGACCTCACCTCCACCAGCCGTCCCCGGAGGCTCCGCTCAAGCCCCCGACCAAAGGGAAATCGGACTTTGGGGTTGCGGCCGTCGCCGCCGGCCACCAGTTTATCTGCGAGCGCTGTGGGAAGTGCAAGTGCAGTGACTGCACGGCCCCCAGGAGCCTGCCCTCGTATCTGGCCTGCAACGGCCAGTGCCTGTGCTCGGCGGAGAGCGCGCTGGAGCACGGCACGTGCATGTGCCTGGTCAAAGGCATCTTCTACCACTGCTCCAACGACGACGAGGGGGACTCATGCGCTGACCACCCCTGCTCGCTGTCGCGCTCCCACTGCTGCTCCCGCTTCCTGTGCATGGGATTAATGTCGGTACTCTTCCCCTGTCTGCTATGCTACCCACCTGTCAAGGGCTGTCTGAAGGCGTGCCAGGGCTGCTATGACCGGGTCAACAGGCCCGGCTGTCGCTGCAAGAACTCCAACACTGTGTATTGTAAACTGGAGAGCTGGGCTCCACAGAGCCAGGAGAAACCTTCCTGATCGCTTCCTGTGAGTGCGCGCAGGACGCTCCCGATGTGGATCATATGACAGTAAAAACAGTGACAGTCACAGATTAATGTTTATCAAGCACCTCCCACACGACTCCTCTCCTGGCTGCAGAACACGAAGGAGCTACAAAGGAGTAACAAAAACCACTCAATTATTTTTCTTTTTTTTGCTTTTCTCTGGATCAGGACCATGTTTTTACAGACCAGTGTTTGCCTTAATTCTTTCTCTGTCTGTCCCCCAGATCCCTGAATAACACTATTTTTTTATTCTGATTATAAATGAAAAAAGTGCTTCTTCCGTTTGAGGCTGGCAGTTTCTTCCGGTCTGTGCCTGTTGGGGGCTGCCTCCCACCAAATCTGTGAAGGACGATCTGTTTTAGGGCGATTATGTAGCTGTTACCTGGTGTTTGTAGCAGACAGGTTTGTTGCTGCCACAGTAAAGCCGTGGCTCCTCTGCTTGTGTTGCATTAACAAAAGCACATCCATCTCATAGTATTCTCCACTTGGATATGTTTCTCCTTCCACCCATCTGGACTGTTCAGACTCATTCTGTGGCATTTTCCCATGTTTCTTTTTTATTTGTGTAAATTGTATGCTCCGTAAGAGGAATTTTGGCTATTTTTTAAAAAAAAAAGAAAAAAAATGTCTGTCAAACATTTTTTTTTTGTTGTAAAAAAAATATTTATTATGTGAAGCTCTATTATTTTATGATATTTATTGCAAGAGACAGTCTTAAATTTACTCATGTCTGAATATAACAAAATATCAAAAATACTTACTGAAAATTAAAGGGTGGCACAAAAGAAAACTATGTTAACTTTAATGCAGAAAATATATTAATTAATGAAAAATATGGCGCTGTGTGTTGTCTTGATTGAGAAGATGGGACTTGTAACTGATTTTGAAGAAGTTTTCTGCATTTATGTGTGTGTGTGCGTGTGTTTGTGAGGGTGATTTCTGGCAAAACAAGAGCAACATGCACAAACGTCTTGCAACTTGAAAAGTAACTGTTGACATTCTCAGAAAGGCTTTTTTGATGTGATTCTCCACAGTAGGCTTGAAATTTAAACAGCACAGGTCACTAAAATGATTAGCTTAGCATCTCTACGTTATTCTTTTACATAAACTATGTGGGTCGCTTACACCAGCCAAACGAGTCACCACAAAACTATGCTCTGCAGTTTATTTCCGAAGCTTTAGTGCGGCTATATTGGGCTATTCCCAATTTCCCAAATGGTCTCCACGTTGCAGGAAGGCCTTGCAGGAATAAGAGCGACCATTACGAGTAGCTGGAGCCACCTGTTCAAAGATAATAAACCCAGGCTATCAATGCTTTGCTTTTATGGCACGGTTCCTGCACTAAAGGCAACGACAGGAGCCAATCCAGCCACCACCCAGACCCGAGCAACCCCCTACTCCTGTTTTTTTTTTTTTTTTTTCAGTGAATTTATCACTTTGGAAGTCCGTTGACCCCTCCAGCCCCCACAACTACTAACTGACACCCACACACTTCTGCACCTCCGGGCCCCTAGGGGATGAGATCATCACTTTGAGTGTTGGTTGGTCAGGAAGAAGCAACAGCAGTTTAGGAAGCGTACACTTCACCCTGGAAATTCCTCTGGGAACAGAACAGAAATGTCCTCCAGCTGGATTTGCGACATGGTGACGATGTTGTCCTACATGAAACATGTCTGGGGATCTTTGGATTCAGCACTTTAGAAATAAATGGTTCTTCTTGAAACTAAAACCAAAGTAGACAGGAAGTGTCTTGTTTTGTTGCTCAGACTCAAAACCCCCCTACCCAAACGGGCCCTTCTCTCCTCAGTGCGCTTTTGGTGGAATGTACCTTTTGTTGCCTTGAATAGTTAAAGAGTGGATTAGCGATTTGTCAATTTCCTGCTACCTTTCAGTCTGGTAATTTGAGCCCCCCATTTGCTCCTGGTTTCTGGGTGATGGCAAACAATAGGAGGCCTCTTTTTTTCTTTTTTTCAGGTTTCACTGTAGTTCCTCTGTACGGATTTAGAGTTGGGGGTGTATGGAGGAGATATAAACTGTACTCAGGAGTCGGTAGACAGGAAGGCAGTCTTTACATAGCATTTTCTAACCTAAGTGAAAACAATACTTATTTTTAAATCTTTAATCAGGTCAGCTGTGAAGTTTAAGGAGTAAGAGTTTGCAACAACATCAGGGAAAATAAATAAACATTTTTCTCAGTAAATATGTTCCAAATTCACCCGGTATGTTGGTAACAACCTTTGTAATCCATACTTACTGAATATGAAAATAACTAATCCCATAAAGTAGGTTATGTGTTGTAAAATAGAATTAAAAAGAACACTTGAAGAAGAAACTATTATTTACTGACTAGTATTTAGAAGAAAAAAAAACAACCTCTATAAATTAACAGGGTTTTTAATCACCAAGATATCACATTAGATGATTTTTATAATAGGTTATAGGTATATAACCATTTGTACTGGTTATAGGTGTGTTTCTAAACGTATAAATGTTTGAAGAGAGCATTGTTAAATTCATAATCTGGAATTGGGAAGAACATTTAACCACAAACTAGCAAGGATTCGGTGCTCCTTGCAAAATGAATAATCAGAAGAGTTGCCAGGACTCAAGAAGCACTCATGGAGAGCTGTAGAAAGACCTAAAAACATAACTGGAACATGTCATATACTCAACTGCAGTGAGTTTTGTGCACTTTTACTGCTCAAGACTCAACCACTGAAGAAAAAACTTGTTCAAATTGCTCAAGCTGCCAACTTAACCTCCTGACTACCAGTAGTTCAGCAATAGTGGGAGAACATAGACTGGTCAGATGAGACCAAAATTGATTTGGATGTTCATCCTGGCACCACACATTACCCATAAGCGTACTAATATTGGGAATATTATGGTGCGGGGCAGTCTTTGAGCATATGGCTCAGACATTATATAATTTAAGGAAGAACAAAGGAAAATTTTAAAAACTTGTTAAGAAGCTGAAGGTGTTCAGTACTTATTGTCTCCACTGTATGTGAAAAACTGAAATGTGACTCAGACAGTGACATCGCCCCCCTTTTTGCACTTGTTTCAGAATACATTTGGCAGCTCTACACGCCCACGTAATGCTGTCAGCTTTGGCTGGTCCATTACTGCAGCTTTAGGGTTTTTTTAGGGGCCTACCAAAGTACAAACATGCATGACTACCAAATGAGTCACGATGGAACCTCCAGTCCACACATCCTTACCAGGGCAGTCCTTTACTTAGCCAGGGCATCTCTGCTGGCAAGGCAGGATATAAACAGTCATTGCCTTCCACAACATTCATCACCAAAAAGGCCTGCTTCAGCTTTCCTCCCCACGCTCATCTGGTTTTCATTATTTCCCCTCACAGCGTATAAATAGAAATTTGTAATGTCATGATAAAATTTAAAAAAAACACACACAAAAAAAAAAACACAAAGGCAGAGGGGTTTTAACAGGAAAGGCTGTTTTTTTTTTTTTAGACCAAAGTTTATGGAAGTTATCTACGCAGATATCCTGCTCTATTGTGGGCGAGAAACACGTCACATGAAGTTTGAGGAATGTTGGGTAAGGATTTTATTTCCGGTACAGGTCCTGATAAAACCTGGACCAAAAGTCCAGCTACTTTCAGACACCAGAAATAAATGCTCTGTAAACATTACAGAAACGTATCTTTGCCTTATAGCTTCCCTTTTAAGGATTTACATAAGATCAATGAGCCCCCACAAAATCTTTCAACGAAGCCAACAAATCCCCCAAAACTACAGAGTCAGTTCTGTCAGATATTATCATAATAAAGAAGAAGAACATTTTTTATTTTCTAACAAGTCTATGCCTCTGTCAGTTTAAATCTCATTATCTTCCTTTTTAGTCAGCTTGATTTTGACATCAATGAAGAACTATTTTGATTTAAAGCAGACTTAAAAACTCTCCTGTGTTTGGTCTTGCTTCACTGTAAGACCTCCAGTAAGAAGTTTCTATAAATGGTTATTGCTAAACATATTTTCTACATTGATGCTTTCCTACATATCTGCAGAATCTGACTTAATCCTGATGAACATCAAGATTAAACTTCATCTCTATTAACAACCAGATAAATAATAGTTTATTGATCCTTTACAAGGATTCATACATTCTAATACATGTTCTGTCACTCTTTCTCTTCACCACTTTGTATTTTTGGACATGTGGCAGTCTGCCATGGGGTGTGTCATACTAATGATGTGTCATTTTAAGCCTGCCTTAACAACTGACAATTTAAAGTAATTTTTTAAATGAAAATTTTTATTTTAGTCATATATAATTGTAGGAAAATATGGTTATGTGGCTTTAATAAATATTATTTACCAACCAGAGATCTTTCAGTTACTTGGGTGGGATGAGGGGTGACAATCTGACATATTTCATAAGAGTCACCTAGTGGTTGCAACCACAACCAGTGGAAATATGTTGTAATATGCAATTGTCGGAAAGTAATAAGCAAAATATTTTACCAAGAGAAATAAATGATGCACAATGGTTCATCAGAGTAAACCGGTTTGCATGCAGGTATGGAATAGGAGTATGAACTGTTGAGGAGGTGGTGACTCTGACCTAGAGCTTAAACCTTGAACTACTTGATTAGAAATAACTCTCAAAGCAAAATCTATGACGCAGAGCTTTGTTTAGTTCATATAAGAAGTGCATAATGGTCAACTCTTTCCATGGAGAAATATGGTTATGGGTATGCAGTTGTTTAGATGTAATGGATGATGGGAGACGAATGCAAAAATAGAATTTTTTGTGATGATTTTAAACTAAAAACAAGTAGACAGATCCGTTTTTGATTCTCAAAAAAGCATTACTTGTAAATAGAAGTTTTATCGTTATAACTGCAATAAATTCTTGTGCATGCCTAATGATTAAAAATTAGGAATTAATTCCAAAAAATGACTTGAAAAAGTTATGTTTTGAAAAATTTTATGAAAAGTTTCATGAAAAGTTTCCATAAAAACCTTGCAGTGTAATGGTTCAAACTGTGAGTATATTTTTAGGTTCATCACAACCCCAAAACAACAATTAGCTTCCAGCTGCTTCCTGTTCATCAGCATGTGAGAGGACAAACAGTTATTTACGCAGCCTTTTCCCTCCCCTGGAGCCTTAAAGAGCCTTCAGGGACAAACTGCTGTTATATCAGGTGTCAAGAGCTATTTAGGATGGAGGTGTTTCACTAGGGCTTGAGTCTCTAAAGCATCTGATTGTGGGCCAGTTTCCTGACAAAGACCAGAAGGACCAAATGGTAATCAGAGAGAGAGAAGATCAACACAGCAGCACACGACCCTCAGCAATCATTTACAGAGATCCTTTGGTAATTAATTGAACTTTGTCTTTGCTGTTCATCAACTGCTCCTGTTTCATCACATTTATTGACTCAAAGTGTCTGCAAAGTTGATGCAACAAATGTTTGCCAGTTCTCAGCAGGGTAGATGTAAGCTAACTCAATCAGTTGGCCTTATTGTTGTAAACAGCAGCGTTCAAGTTACTGGCTCTGATCCCTAAATGTGTGAACAATCGCTCAAAAGATACAGTGCCTTTTGGTATTCACACACTTTTTCACAGTTTGACAGATTACAACAAACTTCAGGGTTTTTTATTAGTAGTTTATGTTACAGACCAACTCAAAGATGTAGAAGTAAAATAATTCATGACTTTCAAACATTCTTTCAAAAATAAATTCCAGAAATGTGGGATGCATGTGTACAGCTGTTCTGTTTCTGGCCTTGGAGGTTCGTTAGAGGACATTTGTAAACAAACAGCAGGTAGAAGACCAAGGAACGAAGCGGAGAGGTCAGGGAGAAGCCTAAAGCCTGCTCAAGTTATTAAAACAATATGGAGCATCAATCCATCATCTGAAGATGGAAAGAGAACCTGCGAAGATACCTTCAATTTCCCTTTGGGATACATAAATTATGTTTGAATTTGAATTTGATTTTAATTAGGGAAGCAGCCAAGAGGCCCAAGATTACTCTGGAGGCGCTGCAGAGATCCACAACTCAGGTGTGACAACCTACAACATGGGTCTCCAATCTGCAGCTTTGATATTGGCATAAAATGGTATAAAACCAATGATTTAAAAAAAAAAATACATAGTTCTAAAAAAAATTTTTTTTGCAGTTTTTTTTAGTTTTTTGCGTGGAATAAATCCTGCATCGAATCTCCATAATATAATGACATAATAGCTTATATTTATTTACTTTTTACTTTTTGTCATCGTTGTGTTGGAAACATTTTTTCCCTTTGTTTTAAATCGAAGAAACAGAAATAAAATGGTGGTTTATTAAAAATGACCACGAATTTCCTATAGTACATTATTCAAAAATGATAAAAAAAAAAAGAAAAAAAAAAGAAAGAGTTGACATTGTTGCAAGAAACCGGTAGCATGTTTCTGTTTATCACAAGTCATGTGAAGAGCAAAACAACTGTGTTGAAGAATGTCCTAAGATGAGACCAAAGTTAAAATGTAAAATAAAAAGTTTTTGAAAACATTTAAGGGGTATGAAATTTTTTACACATATTGACAATCCTTCATTTTAAATAAATAGAAATAAGAGCCTGCATCGTAGATAAATCACCTTGATGAAGAAGAACCACGAGATCCCTCTCTCCTAGTTTAAAACTATCTCTAAGTTTTTCCTCTGAAAAAAATCGCTTCCTTGTTCCTCTTTAACGACCCCAGGGGACTTTTTTTTAATGTGTTTTCTGCATTCCAGCCCCCCTGTGCCCACTTTTGTTCCGTTTTTTCCTTTGATATCTCAACCAGCGACAACAAAAAAAAGCATCCCACATGCACGTCAGGTACACAGCAAGAAAAGACAGACGGATTTGGCAACGGAGAGGAGGAAGCTTGGCCTTTCTTTATTCCCTCACCCCGCCCCCGCACCACATCATTCCCTCTTTTTTCTGAGATTAGACTACGCATCCAGACAGATGGTTCCCGTCTGCTGGCTTTTTTCAATTCACTTCCTCTCGTCACAGACAGTCACTCTCCCTCCTCCCCATCCTGCTGTTGCTCAGTCCCACCCCTCTCTCTCTCTCCTCCCCCTTCAACGGCTCCTCTGTTATGTGGCTGGAAATAATCTTTTATTGCCCAGTTGTTCGGAAGTGACCTCCTGCCCTTGATTAGATAGGGCCAAGTCCTATCACACGATTGTGTTTGAGCTGGCGGGACGACCCCCCCATTACTTCCCAACACTCACACACACCATACCCACCCCCTCCCAAAACAGCGCCATCCATTCTCCATCCCCCCATCCTCCTCCTCCTGCCAGGGACTTGGTGATCCCATGTGAGGGGACAACAATGGGGGGCTTTAGTCCCCTCCAACTCTTCTCGGCTGGGGAGCAAAAGGGTGGGGGTCATGAGGGACTTTCTTTTTTTTTCCCATCACTCAACCAGTGACCGACTGGAAGTCCCAACGCTTCAACCCCCATGCCCAGTGCCATGGTTAACCTCCCAGTTGCCGGATGCTCACCCTTCGACCCTCAAAGCCTCCTTCACCTCCCTTTCTTGATGACCCCCGCCGCCCTTTAAGAGCCTGCCCAGACACAGATAGATAGACTTTAATCTCCTACACTATCAGTAGACCTTTGAGTCTGCTGTGTGGTCCACCAACAGGTGGGCCTGCTGACATATTTTGACCTCTTGTCGAGCTTCAGATCAGGCCGGCCTTGATCCTGTGAAATACCAGTTTATCTACGAACACTCAGCTCTGATCCCAGGGAGGTGAGGATGCCAAATCTGTACCAACTTTTTATTTTGCCTGAATCGTCATCATTTTAGGAGAGAAAATTGTTCATAGGGATTTATTTTGTTGCATTTTTGTAACTTTTGTTCTTTTGTTTTTTTTACTTTCTACATTCCACAGTGAGGAACATTTTGTATTCTATGTTTGATTTTCTTTCTTTCTTTGTTTTGCTTTGTCCTAATTAATTTATTTAGTCTTTGGGTTTCTTGAATAGAATATTTTCTCTCACTTTTTCTTTTTTCTACGTTTAACAACAGGACCGAATTTGATCTTTTAAGGAACCATAGCAAAAAGTCTGTCAGTCATTGATCCATTTACAGTTTGCTTGTTTATCAGTTCAAGTACCTAAATTAGCTCTGCTTTACGACTCTATTGGCATAATATGATGGTGAATCTGGACTCGGCCCTCTCTGCTGTGCAGTGCACCAGTTTCACTGACACTAGAAAAGGCCCTCAGCATGATGCAGCCACCATCATTCTTGACAATTGGTACAGTGGTTTTACGTTTAGAAAACATCACCTTAACTTCTCTGAAAGTTCTTCTTGTCAAATGACCAAACAGATCAATCCTTGTCTTGTCTGTAAAAATGTTTTCCCCAAATGCGTTTGTTGTTGTTAAGTCATGCGTGAAGCTGTTGACTTTGGAGAACAGGGAATAATTCCCATCAGTAATAAGATGTTGAATTTTGACTCACTTCTATGTGGACAAATGCATTGGTGTCGTTGTTGCTTAATCTGACTAATGTCCTCTCTTCTGAGGGAGATTGTTTGGGTCAGATGGTCGAAACCTGTTCACAAATGGGTTTTCTAACAGGAGAATGATCCAAAAATCAAACATTAAAGCTTCTGGAATGACCCTGAATACAACCTTGTTGAAAGGCCTATCAGGAAACCATCTCTGTCATTTTAGGTAAGAAGATTGGTTAAATATCCGAACAGACCACCTAACGTCTGCAGGTGAGTGAGTTACAGCTAGATAAATCCTGTCTCCTTTTGTCTGTGCAGACTTTATGAACTTGGATCAAACTGAAGTATTTTCCCTAAAGGATGCAATGGCACGATTTCACAGTTTGCATCTATTTCCTTTGTGGTTTAGCTCTTTTCAAACTAGTTTAATTGATCTATAAACATAGTCATGCAACACAACTACCATTTTTATTAAAAGCACAAACCTCAGAAGTATTTTTCCATGTCAGTTTTACAGCAGAGCTCCAACACCAAAGGCAACGCTGCACCCTCACCCCCACCTTTCCCTTCTTTGACTTATTTGTCTCCTTGTCCTGTCCTTGGAGCTGTAAACCCATAACAAAACCCTTGGGTGTCCAGTTTCAGTTTGGGAGAGAAGGCCAGCTTCTGTGAATAGGGCAAGAATAGACAGGAAGAGAACTCTGATTACCTCCATAAAAGAGCTGACCTTATGTGAATCTTCTCTTCCTTTTAGGGTATTTTAAGTTGCTTCTTTTTTAAAGTAAAACACACTAAAATGCTTGGTAAGTAATGCTTCAAATCCCTGGTGTATGGACGAAGAGGCACAAACTACAGATGGAGGTAGTTTAGCATTGAAATCCTTTAAAAATACTTTTCATAATTATATCATCATGTGTTTACAGACAGTCTATTACAGTGAAGGAATGAGGCCCAGTGGAAGGATTTCAGGCATCTGTTTAGCAGGGCCCCCTTCCCCTTCTTCAAGGGTCTTCAGCACCAGATCCAAAACGGGGGTCCAGAACAAGAACCGTATGAGTTCTACCCCTGAGGGCTGGGGGAGGCTGAAGGAGGGGTACTCTAGATCAAAGAGAAGAGACACAGAAATGGCTTATCTGTTGTTGATTCTGGGCTTAAGATCAAGCAGTGGTTACAAGAAATGTGTCAAGGAATTACAGCGTTGGATCAGTGAATCACCTTCTTTCCATTTCTTTTTTGCTTTCTCCTCGGCTTTGAACATGGAGGAGTATTTAAGAGGTTTAACGAGGCGCTAAGAGTGCTAAATATCAAAACGACAACAACTTGTCAAATGTGACGTAGAAAGAATGCTTTTCTCACTGGCAGGATTTGGAAGTTTTCCCTCTGAACATAATTTAATCATTTTTTTTCCCACCCAGCTCGCTCCTTTACATTTCAATTTAGGACTCTGCAAGAGGTGTGATTCTATCTCCGTGCCCCACAAAGGCGGTATTATGCCAAAGGGGAAATCGAACCTTAAGGGCCGGCACTTTCCTTGCTGTAGATCTTATTAAGTATGTCCCCCAATAATACGACTCAGCTTGACTCCTGCAGACCACACCTCTGTGCAGAAAAAAACCTGTCCATCACGGGGCCTGTAAGACCCTGACATGGTGAGCTGTGGAATGATTGGCACTTCATAGGATGTGTTCAGGCTCAGGGGAGAAATAGAGAAAGGCTTGTGTAACATGTCGACTTCTGTTAAGTTGTGGACCACTGACGCTGGCTATTTGATATAAAATACAGAGTCATATGTAATCATCCATGCTTGTCGGAAAAATACATTTTTGAGCGTAGCAAACTCTCTCAATGTACCATCGTAACTTAAGTAATATAATGTTTGTATCAAGAAGTGATCCAGTTTAAATTGGTCTGTTTTTTTCTTTAAACGATAAATAAAAAGGTTTATTTTGGAGGCAGTCAAGTCACAGTGGAGACTCCTGGACATAATCACATGTCTGCGATAGTATTGAAGTTAATACCTGAAAAATCTGGTGAAATTCAAATCAGTAAAGCTGTTCAGTCCAGTTCAGGTAAGAAAACATAAGAACATGAGAACGAGAAGAACTATATTTAATTGGAACCAGCTGGACTTTCTTTTTGTGCAGACTTATTTCGGTTGTGAATGCACTGTTCTTGAACTGAACTAAACTTAACAAGACTAAAGCAAACAGGAGTGTCATGAATTGCAATGTTATATCTCCAGCAGTCCTCAAACCATTCTTATTTAATCATTTATTTTTAATTTAAACACCAGTAGCAGAAATTTTTCTCATGTAAAGCAGAAATTCAAAATAGATTTGGAAAAATGTTTAACAAATTTTGTATTTTTAAACCCTTCCTTCTCTAAAGACAATATTTAGAGCCTAGGCTGTGAATTCTAACTATGATATGGAATAAAAACGTTCATTAACTCAAAAAGAGAAACATGCATTATATATGTACATATATTCAAAAGTGCTGTGAACCTTTTTTAAGAGGGGAGCTAAGACACTATTGTGTATAATTTATTCAAATATAATAAAACGGACTCAAATTCAAAACATATTTAAAGATCTTTGTCCTTGTTATAATTTAACTATTAGTGTTAGCATCATCGATTTCTACAATAAATATGTTTAATTACAGAATATGAGCAGAAAACGCTGTCAAAACATTTCCGAAACATACTGTAAAGTGATATATGTGCAGTACATGTAAACAGCAGCATTTCAGAGTGCAGGTAGACAACATGTACAGACAGCTGGTTACTTAAAAAGCAAATGGAAACCTGTGGCCGTCATGTAGACAGGCCTACAGTTCTTGATCCGTGGCTGTTCCAGTGTCCTGCTCAGAGGACGACCAGCTGTGGAAGACGTGTGAAAAGAATAAAGGGAATCTCACACCATTACTCAGGATGAATCAAAAGAGGTAGACTTTGAACAAAAGAAAAGCATGAGAGGAGCGAAAAAGTGAAACCAGCTGTCTGGAAGTGCCTCATCTACTGTGAGCGATAAAGCAATGGTGAAGGCTCATATTCATGTTGAAATTTGGGCACAATGAAACGCTTAATTTACATTTAAGGGAATATCAGAGGCCTTCCACCTCGCTGATTTTTATAAACAACGGAGGGCCAGACTGCTCTTTTGTGTTTGTCCCTTTAAAATATATATGAGGTGTAGAAAGATCAGACAACAAAGCCCCTTCTAACACTTTCCTTTCCTGAGGGGGTTGAGAGCACAGTGGGCCCACATCAAGCCTGCAGACTTACCCCCGCCATGCTGCACAGGTGCAACTTTAAAAGAGCTCTCACTGGAGGCAGACTGAACGCCTGCAGTAAAGGGAAAAAAATCCCCCTTTCTCAGCACTCCTTTCTTTTATATGATCATTTAAAGGTCAGAGTGATATTTTGTTGCATCTGATGCCAGGGGACTAGGACTCTGAGTTTTGCATTCCTTCCTATCAGTTGCATGATGATAGTGATTTAGGAATATCGCTGTCTCTGTGGAGCAGTTCTAACTTGGTATAACTGATCAAAGGAGAATGTTATTGTGTTGTACAACAAATGTGTATATGTATTAATCAAACACCATCAGCGTACAGAGAAAACATTACAAATCTGATTTATAAGCGGGAGTACATAAAAAAATCCACCATGACACTTGAAGGACAGACAAAGAGAACATTTTGTTACGTAAATGGTATGAATGAACTTTATCTAAAATTATAGCCTGAGAGGAACTCAGAAAACAAACAGAATTACCATCTGTCTACCCCTCTCAGTAGGTTTCCCTCTTGTCCGCAGACTAGCACGGTGATGTCAGTCCTAGCTCTCTCAGGTATTCTTGGGACTTTATGACTTTCCACCCGTAATCTGTGATTCAAGTTGCTGATAGCAAAGTTGCCAGGATGCCATTAAAATGGCAATAAATCATCCTGAGCAGATGAAACTGTTGCTCATAATGCTAAAGGTTGCTACTTTTCCTGTGCCTGTGCAGCAGACATGTTGAACTACAAGTGACCTAAATAGGTCTGCTGCAGATAAGCTATCTCGCATCCTCAGGAAGTACACCCTTCTAACACTTAAAGAGTCTACAGTATTGCAGAGGTTATGGGTTAAGGCATGCTGCAGAAATCTGTTTTACTGCTATTCTCGACAAATTAGATGCTAAAGGACATGAATAATAACTTTACATTCTTTCTTTAGCTTCACTGTCATATTAACAATGGAATTCTTCATTTTCAGGGTGGACTGATTATACAACATGCAACTTCTGTGATTTCTTTTAAAAATTGGGTGAATATTCTCATTCTGGTGGATATTTTGAGAAACTTTTCTTGGCTAACCAGCTGGAATTCATTTATATCAGTCAGTTTTCTTGCACAGACCCAACTTTTAGGCAATGTGCAAAAGTTTTTAGTTAGGTTGCAATGAGGGTTATTCCAGATATTCAACATTATCCAATTTTATAGATTAAAAAATTGGTTCAATTGTTCCAAAGAGGAACAATTGCGTTCCTCTTTGAACGCAATTGTTCCCAAGTTTACAAAAAACGTTTTTACTGAGTTTTTACATTTCTTGTAAATAATCTGTTGTTATTTTTTATGTACAAATACATATTCACATGTACATTTGTAAAAAATCATATCAGTTCCACATTTCTCTGAAACAAATAATGCTATTTTAATGACTATAAAGTAATGTATTTTCCTCATGTTGTACAATTGCCCTTGCTTTACTCGCTAATATTTTGTTTTGTTTTCATATTTCCTACTTTCATGTGAATTTTAATATCATAAAAGGCATTCTTCATAATTAGATCAATTCTGAGCAATGCAACAATACTTGCACCAAGGTAGACCCTCAGCATTATACAACCATCACTTTGCTGAACAGTTGGTACAGTGTATTTAGATCTGAAATCCTCACCTTATCTTCCAAATAAACTTCTGGTCATTGTAGCCAAAATGCCAAACAAAAAAAACTCTCTTCAAAAATATTAGTCTTGTCCACTTGTCTTACATTTAGAAATTCTTTCATCAGTCCCAATGCAAGGAGAGTTGAAATAAACCATAAAATAACACTCATTCTCGTGATGAGAGGATGCAAACTGTAGGTGCAAAATAGATTCCCTTCATACTATGTTTTCATCAAAGTGATCCATCACAGGAGGATTTCCTACTTTCTCTTGTGAGCATTGTGGCCTTGGATGTTTAACGGTCAGCCATTAATGAAGTAAAGGTCGCACTGTGTGCAGAGGAAATGCACGGATACTATCAATCTGTTTCCAAGGCTCTTGCATCAGAAAGGAGCTGGAGGTGAAGGCGGGGTAAAAAGTTTACTGCACTGTAGGTGCCAAACAGTACTTTCAATACCTTGACACCCCACCGCCTCCTCCATCTACATGACAATAGCCCCTGCTTGTTGACCTGGTATGTTCCGCTTCCACAGATGTGGTGTTGTTGTCATTTATCATTTCTTTTCTGTCACTTTGTCAGGCCCCCTCTTTTGCTCACATTTTACCAGCTTTGCTGTTTGATTGAGGAAGAAGAGAGGACTGCTGGAGTGGGTAGGAGAGCGGGAGTGGGTATGGGGGGCTAAGGGGTGATGGAGGGGGGACACATTGAGTTTGCCAGTTCAGGCAGAACGATCGACAGGAAGCCAGGCAGGAAGGAAGACGAGCCCCTACCCATGAAGTGCCATTGTTTGTGTGATGTGACTTGAAGCGGCCAGAAATGACTGATGGTGGGCTTCTCAGCTGCTCTGACCCACTTCTCAAAGCGTCACCAAACACACGGCCTGCTGCAGATGGAGCACACAAAAGGAGTAGCTCAGCTTTTCGCCACAATGCTTAATTTAGTTTAATTTTGGTACATAGTCCACATCCCTGTATTTTCAGATTACAGAATTCACGTGGGTACAATTTCCTGTTGAACCCAAATTGAGTTAAATTGATAACTCAATTTAACTATAAGCAACTCTAAATAAAAATTTTATTTTTAAAGATTTTTTCTACTGAAAATTCATTGTGTGCTTATGATGCAATATGGAATATCTCTTGACAGCCAAGCAAAAGGAGATGTTGCTACAGAGCCAGGGTGCCCAAGTCCAGTCTTCAAAAGCTACCGTCCTGCAACTTCTAGATGCTTTCCTTATCCAACAGACCTGAATCATCTGAATATTTTGTTACCAAGCTTCTGCAGAAATGAATGACCGTTGATGAGGGAAGTCAGGTGTGCTGTGTATGATGGCAGAATAGGGCCATTGTAGATAGAAAAAAAGGGAGTAAATTTCGGCCTAAAAAACCATTTTTCTTTAAAAAACATTTCTGAGAATTAAAAATCAATACTTATTTACTTTTGGAAATTTCTGGGTTTTTCTAGAAAATTTGTGAGATTAAAAATAATTTTTTTCTTGCAAATGTTCAACTTCTGAAACAGAAATTTCTTTTTTTTTCTTGAAAATTTCTGAGGTTAATCTCAGAATTTCTGAGATTTTGGTGGAAATTAACTTTTTTTTCTATCCACAATGGCCCAAATACGCCGTCATAGTTGGAGAATGAATTCATCCAGAAGTTGCAGAATGGTAGCTCTCCTGGACTGGGGCTGTGGACCCCTGCTTTACCAATATGGTTGCAGTCTCCATGGTAGTCATTTTTTGCACTGGCCAATGGATACCGCCTCTCCTGCTTCAGGCTTATCACAGTATTATAATTTCACAGCAGGCCCAACACCTTGACGCCTGGACGGAAGCACGTCCAGTTGGATTTAGGTGGGTTGCCATGGAGACAATCATTTGTGTACTTCAAGTAGGAAATATGTTACCCTGTTGCACATGAGCCAATCACCAGCAGAACAAAACAGTGTGTGTTGTTTGTTTTGTGTTACTTTTTTTTTTTTTTTTTTTTTTATCAAATCCATTTTGCATATATTTTGTATCCCGATCAACACTCCGTTCCAGTAGGTGGCGCTTATGCAGAAGAAGAAAAAGCAGATGAAGACGTTTGCTGCTGGACATGTCAGCACTTGTCCCATGTTGCGCTTTTAGCCAGGTCATTAAATGACATACAAGTAGAGAATAGACCTATTTAGAGACGAAGTGACCAGATACGAAGCATTTGTTGTGATTAACAAACTACACGCAGGTGTTGGGGACAGGAAATGACAACACCAACACAGGAAATAAACATATAACCAAGTAGCCTACGCACAAGAATTACTTTTGACATTTGGTGAGTGTTTGAAGTTTATTTCTGTTTAAAATCCTCAAACACAATCAACAAACACGTATTTACTCAATGTCATGATAAAAGTGCTGTACAAAAGTATTCAAACCGATCAAAATGATTCTGTTTCCATGGAATTTCTATGTAGAAAAGCAGGAAAAAGTAGTGAATAGATATGAAAAGAAAAGGCCTGTAAAATGTAAAACCTCCATCGAGGAAGGTAGTATTTTTTTTTTTTTTTCTTAAGCAGTGGCAGCTTGTTTTTCCTGGTTAATGAATGAATCAAACCCTTACAGACAAAAGTAGTGCTTCTTTGAACATAGAAAACACCTCTCAAGCAGGAATCGCATTGCGAATGGAAGTGTAAATAAATGAACTCCCCGGCTGCCCATCAGTTCCCGTACAGCTCAGTAATTGGGTTTTTGAGGCCACAGAGCTAACTCCCACTGAGAGCAGTGGTTTTTATCTTTCAACAGCTGAGATGATTTTCGGGCTTCTTTTTTTCCCAATGATTCATCTCTGGTTTAGTTACACCTGTTGATGATTTCAAAACAGACAGGAAATTGATTGCAGACATTTAGTTTCATGCTGATTCTTTCCAGGCGTCTTTCATCGTCTCAGGAGCAGCACAGAGAATGTTTGGGCCCATGGGAATCCAGCTGGGCTCCAAGGTAATTTTAAGTGATTCTGTTAGATTTCCAGGAAAGTTTGAACTTAATTGTTGAGAAAATATTGTGAAACTACAAGATGTTTTTAAACATAAATAGACAAACTGTTGTGTCTGTGTGAAGCAGTTTGCCAGGACCTCCACCTGGACTACAGCAGGAAGATGAACTCTCCTGGCTCCCATCTGCCCAACACTCCACCACTGGAATGGTTCTCTGGCCCTGTTGGGCTCTTGGCCTCATCCTTGCTGACTGAAGATTGGCCAGATGGCGTTATCTCTGGACCAATCGGGCGCCTGGATCCATATCTCATCCCACAGGTAGCCTTTCCAACAGATGAGTTGTATAGAGAAAGCTGCTTTTATTAAGGGCCAACCAATAGGAGAGCAGGGATGTGATCCACCAGTAATATGGGGCCAACCTGTATTTTCTGCTGTTGTTTGAGGTAATTCTGGGGTTAGTAGGTGTGTTTGTATGAAGCTGTTTAACACTGGTTAAATATTTTGAATTGACACAACCCATAAACTGATTTTTAAAGTTCAATATTTTGTTTTCCTAAAGCAGAACCTTGAATGTACTTGAGTTTAGCCTGGGGAATCTGATAACACTACATCCCTCTACAAGATCTGTTTTGTTTTTTTAAAAAAGGCGGTTCTGGACATTCACAAGAGGATAGTTAGGAAAAGTTTGCATAAATATGAATTGCTTGGCAGGATTTTATAAAAGAAACTGAGTAGAAGTTATTGTAGCAGAACAGGCGACTGAATTTTAGGAGGTGCTAAGTTTTGCTACACAGATTTTCCATTTTAGCTCCATATTTGTGTTGTAAATAATGACGGTGTTTGTCCTTCATGCAATCCTTTTCCCCCTGACCATGTGAGCTCTCGGCCTGTGTCAGTCTTTCTTCAAAGCACTTTGTCCCTTCTTGACACTTTTGGAAACATTCCCTTCTCTTTGCTTGGATGAACTTTCTTTCACCCTTTGCACTGACCAGCTCTATGCAGAAACCATCTGGAATGGGATATATAGTATCTAATATTGTTTGACCCAACATAATATTTGCAAAAGAAAAACCCTTAAAGCTGTAGTATGTCACTTTTATAAAACAAACTTTTTATATATATTTGTTAAAGCTATCACCGTGTTGTGACAGTATTGCATGAGACAGATAATCTGTGAAAAGATTGATTTCCTCCCTATTAGGGGTGTAGCAATACAATAATCTCACAATGCGATATTCTGATTACGATATGTATCACGATATTTTGCAAACTATACAATTCGATGCACTTTTACGATTTTCTAAAAGATTTTTAGAAGGACAGATTGATTTTAGTGACATTTTGTGTTCCATAGACTTGGATTTAATTAACTGAAAACTGATTAAAAGCACCAACTACACAATACCTGACTCCGATTGGACAGAGTCTAACAGTCTACAGCTGGATAAAATGAATCAAAGAGTCAAAAATGAATCAGCACTAGGACCCTCCTCCTGGCTCTGATTGGTTGTTTCTAGTTAGCACTGGAGAAAGGCAGAGGAGCTGTTTTGGGTTTCTTTCACAGATTATCTGCTCATAACATACCGTCATGACATAGATAGTTTCAAAAAACATGTTAAAAAATAGTTTTTATAAAAGTTACATACTGCAGATTTAACTGTTATATTCCTCCTTTTTTACATCATCAACACCTTTTTCTCCACCTCCCCACACTGTGTCTGTCCAGCAGGGACTCACCAGGTGGCCCATGTTTGTTTCCCCTCTGGTCTTTCCTGATTTTTCTGACCAGCATATTCCGGTTAGCTCTAATCTACTCATTAGTGTATCAGCTAGAAACCCCATTTGACACACATGCTTCCACTTTTCTGTTTGTTGCCTCCCACTAAAGTCAGCTTAATTCGTGCAATTTTGCCTTCATTAGGCTGCGTCTCAAGCTGCGGGGCACAGGTAATGCAGAGCATTTCCCCCTCCGGGTTACAGGCCCAAGCTTTGGTTGCTATGAAGTAGAAGAGTCTCAATTGCAGCCATTTCCTCGCCAGTGTACCGAGAGGTCCTATTACCGCTGTTTAGGTCAGGGCAATTGGTGTCATTACAGGCAGCCAGCTTCCCTCCACTGAAGTAATGAAGTAGCCCAAGCTATTTCGGATGTATGATTGCAGTTGCCAGGGGAGATGACTATGAAGTGGGGGGATAATTATGGTATGTATCCCTGAGCGGATGTGTGTGCTGCTCCGGGCCAGCCACGGGGGCGGTTTCCACACTTGTGTAATGACTTAATGTAGCTGCTGACAGGCGGCCGGGCAACATGGAAAGGTGCTACTGTGCTCTGCTTGTGGACTGTGACTGACATGTCGAACCATGCCAACCTGTTTCAGCCCCGTGGCTCATTTACTCCAAATGACTCAATCTGACTTCTAAGAGTCATTTCTGCTCAGAAAGGCACACGAGGGGAGAATAAAGATGGAATAGAATTGTTTACAGAACTTTTTTGAGGGTAATTTATCTTGTAATTGAGGGTAACTTTATTTTATCGGGTAACAATAAATTTGGCTCAAATTTAATTAGGAGCTCCAATTCTCTTCAAGCTGTTCGAGAGAGGTAAGGAAACTATTAACTGTTGGAACACTTATGAATTACACCTACAATAAAATAATAAAGAACTTTGCTTGTGCAGCTCATTTATAAATGGAAACGAATAACCAGGAAATTTTATTCTTTTACACCATCTTCTGGGGACTGGGTGAAATAAAACGTTATGGCTATAAACATGATTGACATATCCCTAATACCTTTAAAATTTGACCCTGAAAGGTTTTTTTGTATGTGTGTGTATCCAGTCCAGAGATCTTAAGCAGTGTGGTGGGTCCGGATCCCTTTCAGTGTTGGTGCAGATTTGCACTCTTAAACAAGGAGCACAGAATATTCCACGCATTGCCTGATTGAATTAAAGACACACAGATGGCATCTGGTTCAGGCAATAAAGTTGCACTTAGAAATATAGATGAAAATATAAGAGGAAAGGAAAAGGGTGGGTGATGAATGAGCATAGCCATAAACTTACTGGCCATTTTATCTGCAGAAATACTCTTATGACTCTGCAGTCATCGGGTGGATCAGAAATGGACAAGAAACTGAGCTAGCTTGACACATTATTGGCTGGCATTTGAAAAGCAGCCAATCCTAGAACAGCATTTATTTTCCTTGTTGTTGTTTGGCTTCACCGACAATAGCAGAGATAAGAAAGACTGTGGATGTTAGCTTCCAGGGTTAAGATGGTTTCCACTGTGCATATTAGTAAGTTCATTCACACATTTTGCTTGGATGTGCAATTTTTACCAGGCATTGCAACTTTTCTGCAAATCTGACCAGTCACCTTAATATTTTCTGTATATCCTTCTTTTTTGACCAATCACTGAAACGCAGATACATTTTTACCAGTCCCTATAGCCCGTTTCTAATTGCACCTCCTGTTTCACAACGTCTCTTCAAAGCTGAACCTGCAAGATGAGGTATTGTATGTGTCATGCTAAAATGTAACATTTGCTCTTTTTTCGCACGGCATTTTGAGATGTGGTGTAGTGCTTACTTATAATGTGTGTATACAGTCATCAACATAACATAAATGCTACTGCATGCAGATTATGTATGCAGCAGTTTAACATAAAATAGCAGCTTATTTTATGTTAAGCTGCTATTTTAATATGCAGAAATAAGTCCCTTCAGGATGATGCAATGTTTTTTTGTGATTGTTATGGCATAACAATCATAAAAAATAGCATTTTTTACAGCAACTTTTTCTGAAAGTTGTGGTCAGATTTTTTTAAAGCTTTATATTTACTATAAAATGGTTTCTGGTCAAATCTCTCATTTCTGACACTTTGCTCGTTATATTGTGACAGTAAAGATTTTTATTTTAAATGTGTGAAAAGCAATAGTGAGCATAACTTGTGTAATTAAATTAAAAAGGATTGGGTTTATTCCTGGCATTCATTGACCTATTGACTTTCGTGTAATAGGTCCATGAATGCCATGGACCTATTACACGTTTAAGGTGGTGACATGTTTAAGTTCAGGTATATTTGGTGTTTGATCTATTAAAATAAGCAGTTTATTAATGTTTTCTAAAGAAACTCAAGTATTTGCTTCTTTATCCACAAATCCACAAGTATTTGTGGATTTTAGCTCTTTTTGAAAGGTTACGGTTCCTAATCCCCTGTGAATACCGGGCGTCCACTGCATTCTGAAACATTCACATACATGTAAATTAAGGAATAAACCACTAACCTGTTGTAGACAGCTGCTGGGAATTAACTTAAGTATTTCACTAAAGCCTGGTAGTGTTTATTCTACTCACTGTAAATAACTCCAGGCAGTAAGTGGCTAAAGTAGCAGTTTTTCAAAATTTGGTGCTTCTTATAAGAAGGCATGCCAGCCTTGACTAATTTATTTCAGAAAACTTGAAGGCCAGCAACCTGGTGACTGTGGCTCACAGCTACATTACAAAAGCAATGCATGCTCATGGCTTGAAGGGATGAGCAGAGGAAGGGTGGGTTGTTTTCTGAATGGGATGTCGAGTGCTGCAATAGGAACCATGCCAAAATAAAAGGCTTCGCCAAACAAAGAGGCAGACAGGAAATAATGCCGGTTGAGGCTTGTTGGACCATCTATGGGCTCCCTTCCAAGCCCTGTAACCAGCTATAAGTCTCTTTATAGGGACTGCTCTGAACAGGGGGCCCTTTCGGGGGCCAGGAACTTTTACATTTCCGCTTGAATGCGACCTTAGCCCAAGGCTGAGTTCAGAGTGCACTTTCCAGTCATTTGATTTAACTACTCTGTGTATTTGATAGGGTGGCCATGGAGCTCAAGACCCAAGATTTTATTTAGATTTTCAGGCTTTTCTTTTTAAGGAGTCCTGTTCCAGGTAGAAGAAATGCACAAAACCTTCTGACTTGGGGCTGTTTGGGTGCATGCACATGTGCACATTTAATTTCTGGCTCTCTAGCATTCCCTTCACTTTCTTTCTCCATCCTGCAGATCATATCTCATGTCAGCATGAGGAGAGGGGAAAAACACTTCTGATTATTTCACAACACAAACACCATGTGTCTGGTGAATCCACATGACTGTCATTCTGCTCCTCTCTGCATTTTACTTCACTGTTGCAAAAAAACGTCCTACTGTTGGCAATTATTGAACATTTGCAACAACTCTGTCACTTTTTTCTCTTGTTTTGGTTAGGAATGAGCTTCATCTGATTTTTCTTCTCTATATCTAATAAGAGCTGGTGTGTGTTTGCCCTGAAGTTCAGCCTCATCTTCCAAACCCAATTGGAACTGAACCAGGCTTCTTACATATCACAATCCCACATTAATTTTGATCAACAGATGAAAGAAATTTTGTCAACTTGGAAAACAAAACAAAACAAAAAAAAATAACAGAACCCCCCCAGAAAGATTGCAGCCTTGTGCTACAGCAAAGTAACTGCAGTTCTTAGCTGCAGAACAGCCCATTTGCAGAGCAGCTGTATATCTTACCAGAGATCAGTACTAAGCCAAACTTTCATCCTGTCTCTGCTGGTATAAGCCACTGTTGGTGGTGTCCTGCCAAATGGCACCAAAACGGCACTGGAACCTTCACACTGCCACCTGCTGGTCTTGAAGTTACATTCTTTCTCTAAAAGCTTAGCCATTAAAACATAACTTTAGCTTTCAGAAGGAGAGTTGAACTCAGGTTGCTAATTAAATATAGCACAACTGTTTCTGAACCAGATTTTTGTTTTCATTTCATTTAATAAATGTTTTGATTTTGATGTCCTTTTTAATAGTTGAATAGATACATAGTTTTAGCAAAGTTATATTTTTGCTGAAGATGAAAAATGTTTTCCTGCAATTAAATTGCATCTTATAGTCAGAGAAAAAGTTTCCATGTTAGTGCAGTCAAGAAACCCCCCAGCTCCTCCCCCCCAAAAAACGATTGATTTAATAAAATTGTAGTAAATTTATTGATTTATTCACAATGATGAATTTCAGGAAGTTTGCTAGAGTGAAGCTTGCAGGGTTATGCCAACACAGGATAGAACGACATTAACAATGACCACAGAGAAGCAACTCCGGCTGTCCATGAATTGCAGTCCATTCTTCTGGTTTAAGGCCTAGTACACACATAGCTGGACATCTGGGAAATCAAACAGATTTTTATGAGATTTGGCCTTTCATCTACTCATAAACTCTGTTTAATATCACAAAGAATTATTATTAATAAAAACTCTGAACATTTGAGAATTATCCTTATTTGTGTTTACATGTGTACATTGGATACTGAAAATTTAAAGGGCTGCGTATCAAAGACTACAACAAATAATGCAGTGCTGACATATTTATGATGATTATTGTTTGGCCATGCAGTGGAGGAAAAATACAGCTGTCAGA
Organism: Alfaro cultratus; assembly: GCA_903066825.1. NCBI lineage: Eukaryota > Metazoa > Chordata > Actinopteri > Cyprinodontiformes > Poeciliidae > Alfaro > Alfaro cultratus. The sequence continues at coordinate 27,578 of CAEFZX010010852.1, forward strand.
GAGGTGTTGATTTTTACATTGGTTCAGAAACGTTTTGCTTGTTTTTTTGCACAAGCCCAACCCTGCTGCTCCAATAAATTGAATTGCAAAGGAAAAAGTGCATTTGGAGGTCAATTGTTTTACACAAACCATCCCTCCCAATACGGAATTTGCTTTGGCAAGCTCAAACTTGCTTTGACACAATCCCTAATCAACAATGTCTTGTTCCTTATTAACTTTATTTCCTAACACGGTATTTAACAGTAGTTCAGTCTCTCTGTCTGTCCCACTCAAATGAACCTCGTGGCCCCCTGTTTCATTCTTAACAGGAAGTTGTGGTTGTTTAGTGATTGTGATTGGCTGACATAGGTTTCAGCTTTGCTCTATGGGTTTGGCAAGTTTAAAACAACTCTGTGGTTTAATTCAGTGGATTTATGTGGATGAACAGTTTTCTTAAATCGATCTTGTGTGTACAATTTTGGTTTTGAAACAATGTTGCGGATGTATATTTTTACAAAGACAAGGGTTTGTGTGATCAAAGCTTAAGAAAGATTATTCACAGGTGGGAAAACTTTAAAGGCAGCTGACAATCTTCCAGTGATTGGATGCTCCAGAATATTCAACCCCAGGTCAGATCATCTACTGCTAAGATGACAAAGAGCTCCATCCTAGACTCTGCAACCCTGACACAATATGCTTAAGTTTGACAGGAGAGTTGGAGAAATACCGAACATGTGTAGCATGTTTGAGAGGACTATATTATTATCCCCATCACTGGCATTAAAATTTCCCAGAACTATACAAATTGTGTATCTTTCTTTTATTGGTAATTTAAGGCTAGGGTCAACATCAAATCATGGAGCAGCACAATTGAAGTTATTCTGACCCAACAACACCAACCAGATAAAGACAAACAATTCAATCTGGACTGTGTTTTTCAGAGCAGCAGCCTGTAAATTTATGGTTTGAAAACCATTTGACCTTTGGAGGAGAGAGGATGAGGTTAGCATGGCAGCTTGACGGATTCTTCTACAAGCTGATGGTAAAATAGGACAATTTCATGTGGTCGGGAGGCCATGTTGTTCTTGTTGCTCTGGAGTGCTGCAGCAATTAGTACAGCCACCAATTACACTCCCTGCGTGATAGGGATGCATCACGTCTAAGTTATAGCATGTGAGAGAAGGAGAAAAGGGCTTAAGTGTGTTTGTAGATGTAGATGTTGAACCTCATGGGACAATTTTAAAACCACACTTGTAGTTTCAAAAGACTGCTTTGGCAAATGTTTGTTGTGACGAGTGAAATATGTGTTTGAGCGTTGCCAGTAAACAATTAAGAGCTTTCAGATGCAGGAAACAAAACAGTTTCCCATGAGTTATTGTAGCTCATAATGCTGCATGGTATTTAGGAGGAGAACAATCTGTTCCCATTATCAATCAAACTGAAAGATTGCTCAATTCCATTCAAATTATCATCATGGGGTAAAAATATTACCAAACATGTTTTCTAATGTGTGCAGAAGTGCTACAAAAATAAATCTGTCTCCACTGAGAAGGAGGTGGTTATTACTTTCAGAAGCTCAAAAAGAAATTGGATTTTTCCTCTGAGGAAAGACGTCATTCAGCATTTGGTTTACATGGGAGGGAAATACTGGAAAAAACAATTGTAAATTTTAATATCAAATGTTAAAGATGGTCACCATCAGACGATTTTTCCTAACCTCGTCATCTTCAATCGGATGTTTCCTTTTAGGGTATCTACACAAACGATCTTCTGCTTCCATCTCACTCTGTCCTCTGTCACATCAACACTCTGAACATTGTGCTGAAGTTCAACATATAAAGAAAAGAATGTGAACACTTCCTGGCCGAATGAACATTGTCCTCCTCCCACAAATGAGATGGTAACAAGAACTTCAAGAAATGTTCAAACATGTGTGATCACTTGCATCCTCTCTGGTCAATATAATCTAAAGACCTTCCAGATGATTTTAAATGTGCAAAACCTTAGATTTTACTACACATAAACATCTCAATGTGTGATTATTCATTGATTTAAGGTATGTTAGAGACATACTAGGATTGTGAATTATTAATGTCAAGAAGTTTGAGATTGCCGACCAACTAATCACTGGAAATGTTTTACATTTTGACAAGTTACAACCACAAACTTTTTATTTCTATTTTAAAAGATTATATTATGTTTTCAGCCATCACAAGGTTAATGTTTTACACATAAAATGTTTTAAACATAAAATGTTTCTTTTGTCCTTTCAGATTGGACGTTTGTAAAGCTGCATCTTTCTTATTGCAGCTGAAAGTTTTTTCTACCAGCTTTGTCCATTGAGAGATTGACATTTCTGCCCATTATTTTTGCATAAAAGCTCAAACTCAGTGAGATTGAAAAGTGTGTGTCAACATCAGTTTTTTTATTATTACTTTTAATTGTTTTTTTTTTAGGTTTAGGTCAAGGATTTAACTAGACCCTTCTAGAATAGCTATGTATTGATCTCATTGACGCTATTGCAGCTCTGCCTGTATTTTTACGGATACGATCTCAGTTTCAAGTCTTGGTCTGTAATAGATTGTCTTGTGTTTTGCTCAATCCACTTTCTCTACTCTGACCACCTTCACTGCCCCTGCTAAGAAATCGCATCCCCACATCATGACACTGTCACTACCTTGTGTTCAGCTTGGTTGATTTCATTCAAGTCGTGGAGTATTGGTTTTTTCCACAGATTGTTTTTTTCATGTTGGCCAAAAGTTCAGTCTTGATCTTCATCAAGCTAAAGTGTTTTCTTCTGCACACAACTTTTTTTTTTTGGAATAAAATACTTTGTTTAAACCCTCTCCACTTTTGCTGAATATTGTTTGAGATGATTCTTCTACATAAATCAACAGTACTTGGAAAGGGAAAAAAGAAAAAGTGAAATATTCAGCTTTCGAATGAAAATTTTATAACAGAGAAAAATATTACATTTTCCCCAAAATGCTTTCTGCTCACACTGGGAGTTTTAAGTGGCGCAAATTAATTTGACACGTTTTTGTACTCTAGGAGTAAACTAAAGTAACCGGGATGAGTCCAGGCAGGAAAAATGTCCAGTTTACCATTTAGATCTCACTGTATTGCTCTCATTCAACTTGCTCTTCTTCCTCCTCTGGCATTGCACCACTCGACCTATCCTTTGGTTATTTGACACTGCAGGAGACGCCAGGCATTCAGGGCATTCTTTGTCCCTGGAGAGGGACGGGGGGGAACGGGGGTGAGACAACGATGGGTTGGGGTGTAGGAGGTGAGACAATGTTCAGGCTCAATAAGACCCACTTCAAGCACACACACATTTTATGCCCAGCTCACGGAAGAGGCTGGGTCGAAGGCAGCAGGGCAGTATGGATTTAGAGGAGAGGAAAATAGAAACTGCACCAGAACACTACCACCACCATCCAACTTCAACCCCCCAATTCAAGGTTTCAGAGATGCTAGCATGCCCTCTTTCAATTAGAGAGAGGAGGGGGGGGGGGAACCACTTCTCTTCACTAACCCAACCTTAATGTAACTATGTTCCTACAACTTTTCCATTTCAAAATTACATATGTTCCCAGACTAATTGGGATTTTACTATTTCTATTCATGTGATGTTTGACATTTTATTCTACTACTTCTAAAGTGTTGCTTAAAAAATAATTTTAGATTTACTGACCTTTAGATCAACTGACCTTTCTGAATAGATACTTGGAATTATCTTGTGAATGATAGTAAACAAGCTATCCTTGCATTGATTTTTTATTTTTTTTGCTTAGATTTGCTCCACAGCATCAAATATATAGGTTTTAAAATACACCCCTTTTTATCTGTTTGAAAAGATGCTTGCTGCTTATTCAGAGATGCTGTTTGGTCAAAATTTTGTCAAAAACAAATACAGTATGTGCAAGCCTATTTCTTGAGAAAAATAAATAAGAAAATAAGACATCAGCAGGTAATTAGCAAAGCAACATCTCTCTCAGATTTGCTCAGAGTTCAGCTGAAGACTTGACATGATGGTTGAAGAAACGTCTGTTTTTCAGTAACCATGTCCAATTTGCATGTCAACTTCCGAGGCAATGGGTGTAAAAACAATCTGGTGAGACAAACTCAGTTTGCAAAATTCAGTTCATAAAGAAGCAACACATGAAATCTGTGGGTTTTAAATGAGCGATAAAAACAACAATCCTGTTTGGGACTAATTGGTGTGTCTCTTTTTGAAAAATATGGATTTGAAGCACTGAATTTATTTGGATTGATAGTAAATTATAGGAATGAGGCAAAATTAATCCACAGCGTTCACAAGATAAAGTATAAACTTTTGTATCCTGATGCAAGTTTCTTTATTACGTTCTTCTTTTTCTTTTCCAGTATGTTCCAGGACTATAAATTATTTCCAGAGCAGTGGACTTCTTACTAATAATATGGCAGCCATCTTGGCTATTTAGACAGCTCTGTACATTATAGTAATTCAAGTTTTCTCTGTATATTAAACAAGGAAGAAGACAGATGTCCACAATTATTATAGAAAAGTAAAAGCAGAAACCAACAAATCTTTTTGAAAAGAAGAAAATGCTCAAGTAGGGGACAGAAATGTGCCTGTGGAATGTAAAAATACTTCAGCATTAAATAATGCCATCCCTAATGGTCTTTTAAAGACATGGTTTAAACAGCGATCATGAATATAGGCTACGTCAACCAGCCGCAGCTTCAACTGAGACTTCCAATGTTGCTTTGTGGCTTAAACATTACTTCCACAGCCAGAAAGACAGAATAACTAGTTTTTAATCTGATTTGAATTTTAACATTTTTCCAGACTGGTGCAGTGCTGTTTGGTATTCACTACAAAAAGAAAAACCTTTACTGCAAATTAGTTTTTCCTTTTAAGGAATAATTAGCAAATTTGACATTAGAACATTTTTATTGGGTGGCAAATAAAATTGGTAATAACCTTCCCTCACATATGCAGTTAATGCTCCATTGTTGTTTTATTTGAAGCTGATGGTAATGTTTGAAAGTCAAGATTCAATATTGGCTCATAAAGTTCAAAATTGTTCATCTTAGTTGCTTCACTCATTTACTGCAATTTGGTTGGTATGTATTAAATCATCACAGGATTTTTTTCGTGCATGAACATTTGAGTTAAATTATTTACCATAATAAACATGCTGTGTTTTCTAGAAAACACTATTTGCTGTGTGTATGCACACCTTTCACAAGACCTGCAGGGCCAGAAGCAACCTTATCAGTTTGACGTTGACCCTCCACTGTCTAGAACTTTGACTTGACAAGGTTGAACCACAGCGTTGATCAACCTTATTGTCATCTTGTTTTGTCCATTCTGAAATCCAATGTGTTTCTGGGATCATTCTTCTATTGGGAAACACAGCCAAAGTTTCAACCATCTAACAAGCCCTCAGCTGATGTTACCATCATCATACTGTACAATAAGTACAGTTTACTTTGGTATCAAAGGCGGGGTTTCAGTCAAGCTTTCTGTCATCTTCCACTCGGTTCATAGTGACTTAAAATGGCAATGCCATTGTTTCAGTATCTTCCATTTATTACTAGTTTGTGATTGGTGGCTAAAATGCAACTCAGTTAGGTTTTCTTTTTTTTTTTCTCTGAAGAGTTTTTGCGGCGCTAGTGGCTTGTATTTTTTGACAGTAGCCAGGTGGGAGGGAGGGCGGAGGACATGCGGCAAGGGTCTCCGGGACCGGGAGTCGAACCCGCGACGTCCACGTTAAGGACTAGGGCCTCCAAGCGTGGGGCGTGCTAACCCGCTGCGCCACTACAGCACGCCCCTCAGTTAGGTTTTCTAACAAGACAATGATCTCAGATACTTTGTATGGATTCAACAGGCCTACATTAAGTTATTGGAATAGTGGAATAGTCTTTAACGATGTTGAAGTGGAATAAACTATGCATGAAAGTGCTAGCGTCAGCCAGTTTAAATGAGTTCTACCATTCCTGAATAAACAAATGGTCAAATACCCGGCCAGGACTATGTGAAGTTGTTGTAGACCATGAAAGTTTGTAGTTTCTCTGTAACTTGCTGAGTGAATTATAGTCACATTTTGGTCTGGGTTTGTGTAATATATTTGAAACCTGAATAGGTAACTTTTGAAATTAATGTGGAGCAGAGGAAAGATTTGCTAAATACAAACTTTAGCTCCCAATTCATTTTTTTCTCTTTTACAAAATAAAAAAGTACGCTGTTTAACTCGTGTAACCATTACACACAGACAAAAAAAGTTTTGACACATTAATAAAAGGCAGGCAGTCGAAATTATGATACTCAGTTTTCTAACCTTACAAAACTTTTATTTTTTTGGGAAAAAAAAAAAAAACAGCCGCCGATTTTCAGAATCACGTATTTGCATATATATCTGTGAAATGTCATTCCAAATTATTTGCAGAAAATTTGTCTATTCTGGGATTTTTTTTTCATAAAGCAGAACATTTTTAGAGGGAATCTCTGTTTCAGCTGTTAATAGACGATTCTGGTCCCGAACCTCTGAGAATACCAGATAACTTCAATCAAATCGGAAAACATGTAATTTCCTTTAAATCTTTTTGTGATTGGACTGAATTGATTTTATTTTTTCTTTGTTACTAACTTGGAACATTTGTTGTGAATTAGTGCTATGTAAGTTAAATAAACTGAACAGAAGTCATGTCAGTGTTGAGCGTAGTAAACTTCTGATTGGTGGTGTAAATGTTGCAATTGGAGGACATTTATTTTTTTTCCAAAATATCTCAGCAGTTTCTTATCTGAGTTTCAAATTCAAATGTTTTATCATCGGTTCAGATGTTGGACTGGCTTATCATGTGCTTAAGCAGTTTTTGGTGCCTTTCACCTGTCTGTTGGAGGCTTGTGTGCATGTGGAGTCGTAAGTGTGTTTGTGTATATAAGGCAGAGAGGGAGTGAGTTCTTGAAGCCTGTAGATAATAACAATGTCACAGGAGGAGGATTGTGGTCTGCATTCTGCAACAGTTTATTAGGGGGAAGTCTGTAATTACATATTTTCTGGCTAAGCATTAACTAACCCCATGCTACAAGCCTTCACTTCAGCAGGCGGTTGGACTGTAATGCTCATAGTTTGCACTCAAGCAATATACCTTATACAACCACAGCAAACTGAGAAAAACAGGTTTCTATTGTCTCCTTTTTTTCTTTTTTGTTGTTGTAAAGTATTAATTAAATCTCCTGGGTTTGGACTCACTATTGTAACATCTTTGCAATTCCAGGTGACAAACTAGCACACACCCACCTACTCCTCACACCGGTTCACACTCTCACATATATAAAAAATCCTAAAGGTTTACCTTTTATTAATACGACCTTATCTGCCTTGATGGCAAATGCAACTGTAATTTAATAAACTAAATCCAGCATCTCAAGTCTTTATGTAGAGTAATGCTGTCCTTGTTTACTATCTTCTCCATATATTATGCCTGAAATTTCTTGATTGGTCACATAAAAGTAAACAATACTGTGGACCCCTGGCCATTTGCAGTTCAGCACTCACTGATTAGCCTATTTATGGCTTTATATACATAACACAATGCTACCTGACATGCATTTGTAAAGCAGGCAATCCAGGAGAGGCATTTGTTTTTCTTGCTGCTTAATTGGCTGTGACGCCAAAAGCGGAAAAAAGATACACTACATTTCATTTATTTGAGCAAACAGGACACAACAATCTATATTCATCCAAAGCAAAGAAAAACATAAGTCGCTCAAGGGAGTAAGGTTAAGTAAAACTTTTATGCTCGTAACCTCTCTTGCAAATACAATTTATGCAAAATACAGTAAATTATATGCAGCCTGTTCTATTCAGTTATATCCCTGTCATTCAATCTCACTTTTTAAAAAAAAAAGTATAAAATTTTTGATGTCTTTTAAATTGATGTAGTTTTGTACAGGCTGCTATTTCCTGACTGAAACTACTCCAGAAATCCACTCCACACCTTCTAATGCACATTTGTTTCGTTGTAGCCGAAGCACATTGTGCTTTTTAGATTAGGTCTCATTTTTAAATTGTATACTGTCACTAAGAAATTTTTGAAGATTTTCTGGTTGTACATTTTGTTTTGCTTAATATTTGTAGAGTTTTGAATTTACACATCTCCAAATTTTAGTATTTTGGATTTTAAAACAGATCTCTTAAAATACAATTATGGAGAATTCATATTGCCTTTTGTTGTTTTCTAAAATGTATGTCCTTATTACTTCACGTGAATGATTTCACATTTTCCAAATAGCCTTAGTTTTGTTTTTGGAATATAAAAGGACAATTTATTGATATCAAACCAATTTTTTCATTTATTAATTTCTATTTATGTTTCAATCATTAGTTGCTTCAGGTTTTTAACAGAAGATATTGTAGTGTCATCATCAAAGAGAATAAATGTAACATATGTTTGGTTATTTGACCAAATAACATGTTTTTTGGTTATTTGGTTGCATGTTTGTAACATGTAACATATGTAACATATGTTACATAGTCGACTCGTCATCGATGCTAGTCGATGACGAGTCGATGCTAGTTATCGATGCTAGTTATCGATGACCAAACAAGCTAGTTATCGATGCTAGCTTGTTTGGTAGTGCCAAGACGGTTTCTACTGTACATATTAAAGCATATTTGGACACAGCACTACCAGACTACTACATGTTACCCTTGTCTAATGTATTTCAGCTGAGATTGCATAAGTTCAGCTATTTTTGACCGTTGTTGGAATCATGCAGATTTTTTGTTAAAACAGTGAAGCTGACAAAATGATCAACGTTAATATATCACTGCACTATATCATGTGACTGCACACCACTATTTGGCATCCAAAAAGTTAGGATTTACAATAGGGCCCCAAACCTGGTCCTCAGGGCCCTGCATGTTTTAGGTGTTTCCCTGCTGCTGCACACCAGGGTTAAATGAATAGATGATTAACCGACTTCTATAGGAATTGCGGGAATGCAAAGGAGGTAATGCAATTGTATGAATCAGCTGTGCTGGAGTCCGGACTCATCAAAAACATGGAGGACAGCGGTCCCTGAGGACCAGGGTTGGGGACCACTGTTTTAGGGAATACCTACAGAAATCAATGTTTACAGTAAACATTAATAGTTGGTCAATAATATAAGAATCTTGAAGACGGTTAGCATCTTATTAGCATCTGTGTTAAATAGTTTTGTAGATACTATGTATATATTGAAATGAGCTGGGACATGTTTCCAGCCTAGATTACAGATCTCATATGTTGCAGTTTGTGCTCCATTCAGCCGCAGATCATTCAGGGCCCTAGAACAGGGTTAGAGGAAAAATACTCTGCTTTTAGACTAACACATCTTTACTCAACACAACAGGTTAACCCCCTGCTGCCTCCAAAGGAGTTTATTTGATAGATCTAATCTCAGCAGAAAAGGAAATTGACTTGGGATTTTATATTGGAACAAAAGAGCAGAATAAATTTTACCTTCCCTCTACCCTCTAACTGGTATCTTCTTTTATCTTTTGCCGCTTCCAGTGTTTCTGTCATTTCCTCTTCATTATTTCTGTCACTCTATCTTTCTTTACTGGTAGAAAGAAGATACAGAAGACAGATATTGAAATGGTAGATGAAGTCAAACATCTGAGAATGTAATGCAGCTCTCCTCGGGGTGGGAGAGGAAAAAAAAGTTAAATCAGGCTTGTGCAATATCCATTCTCTCCTCCAGGAGGACACTGAAAATGTCTGCATCACTAAACTGTCTTTGTCAGGGCAGTTTCTCAGATTTAGTTACACAAATACACTTTAAATCATTTGGGAAACCTTGTGATGGTGAGAACCTTCTCCTGTTCTCTGCAGTTAATTCCTCCTCCTGGGCAAACTTTATAGACTGGTTGAGGGTTTAATCTATGTCAAGACTAGGCCTTAATACAGACCAGTTAATCACAACATGCAAAATAGCTCAAAGTAAAGCGAGAAACTGTAAATAAGCATTAAATGCTCATTTTAAAGTGGGAGTAACCTTCTTCTGTCTGTGAAGCTGCCGCTCTGTGAAATGTTTAAACAAATGTGTTCAGTATGTTGCAATGTTTTTGATAATTGTTTGGAATAAGTGATAAGCATAGTCGTTCTCAAAAGCGAACAGGAACACCGTTCCTCCTGTTTCACCCTGGACAAAAAGCAAGTAGAACCAATCGGCTTCTATTGGTCCACATCTTTTGTCATGGTGTATTGGTATTATTTCCACCCACTTGAGCCCATCACAGTTTTTCAAGACCCATCTATACACACCAGACAAAATCATCCCATTAAAAAGTCACCTCTATGGTATTTAAATCGAGCTTTGGATTTAAGACTTCCTCTTGCTCGCAGGAATTTACTCGGCCTTTTTCGGAGCTACTTTTGTGTAACTTACGTGCCTCCGGTGGATTAGCAGTACTCAAAAGCCATTTAAATTACAATCCTCTGTGTTCCAAAGCAACATTGGAGGGACAATGCATCGCAGTGAAGAAAAGAGCTCAGCAAGCATGAGGCACAAAGTTATAAAGCAGCCATATTTCCAAAGAAGGGCCTATGAATAAAATGCAAACCCCTCTATTAGGGGATGTGTCTGAACTTGAGCTGAAAGGAATGTTTTGGATTTACAAGGATCCTGTGTGTGACACTGAATGTGTGTATATTTGTGTTAAATGTTCATTCTAAATGAATAGACCCCTGTCTCACTGCATGTGCATGCAGGAATTTTATTAAAATCTGCAAAACCTGAATGCACAGCTGCAGCTTCAGTGGCTTTTTACACACATGAAATGGTTGTGAAAGATGGTCTCTGTATACAAAACATCTGTGTAAAAAATTATGCATGCTTTCAGCCGTGCTATAACTCCAGCCTGTTCTGTTTTTATCATGAGGGCCTGTTTGTGTGCCTCTTTGCAAGACTGTTTGCTTCGCATGTGTGGTCAGAAAAAAGAGGTCGTTTCCCTCTGAAAAATGCCCTGAGCTGAGGGTATAAATCTCCCCAGCTCCTGGTGGGATGTCACGGAAAACGGAGACCTTAAAGGCAGTGGGCTTGCAGCTCAGGGGAGGAACGCAAACATCAATCGTATGAATCCAAGCAGAATGTGTTCTGGGTGCTTTTTGGATGTGTAAACCAGTCCAGAAACTGTGTGCCTGAGTACGCTTGGCTTTTCTCTACATGTGTGCATGTCTTTATGATGTGTCCTTAAAACTGGATGTGTGTTTTTGTGGACTTGCTTCTGGAAAAAAAAAGAGAAAAAAACCTTCTTAGTCTCCCCTCTTCTAGGGTGGAAACGGGGTAATAAATAGCAGGGTATCTCCTGGCTGCAGTCCAGGAACCAAAGGCTCTGGCAAGGAAGTGACTCATTTCACTGGAGAAAAAAAAAGAGGAGAGGGGATAAGAGGATTTTTGTCTCTTATTATCAGTCAGCCAAGGCAAACCACACTGGCAGGCCGAAGAGGGGAGGGGAAGAAGTGGGAGAAGATAGGGAGGTGTTTGAGACGGTGCTTGGAGGAGGAGAAGACTGTTGCTCTGATGGGACCTGAACTGCTGGTATTCGGCTTTTTAGGAAATAACTTTTGACCTTTCTTGCGTTTAAATATAGAGATGAAGCATTTGTGCCAACAGAATACATTTTACTTCATATAACAAATTTGTTCTGAAAAGTGAGCTTTTTTAACTTTCAGACTTTAGTTTGTTTTTAAGAAAATGCTTCAAGTTAATCATGTTAATAAATGGGGAAATGTTATATTTTCTGTTTGTGTTCAGCACAGTAGTTATTGTGGTCCTAAATCTGAGCCAAACTTTTCTGAATTTGCTGGCGCGTCAATCAAATTATACAGTGCAATGTTTAAATAAAACGTTTCATAATTAAATGCTGTTCAAAACCACTTAAAAGTTACTAACCTTTCTGAAGAAGTTCACTGCTAGCTGGATGCCAAAATGAACTTTTGTAAGAATACACTGCCTTGCAAAAAGTATTTATACCCTTTTATACATTTTGAGATGTTTGATTTGTCTCCACCATTGTTGCACTTCTTTTTTTTACCCTTCTTGTTGGCTCAATAACTCAAGCTCACTCAAATTAGATGGATTATGTCTGTCAGCACTGATATTTAGTTCTTTCCTTTCCTTACAAATCCTCAATATGATCTAGGTTTGTACTTTGACATTGCCATTCTAACAAATAAATATGCTTTGATCTAAAGCATTCCATTGTAGTTCTGACTATATATTTGGTTAGTTGTCCTGATGGACCCACACTTCTGTTTCAGACTCCAACATTTTAAAAAACATGATTTTTATGTTTTTAGCTCCATCCATCTACGCATAAACTCTGACAAGCCTTGCTCAGCATGTCAGTATAGTTTGGACAGCCATCTTATGGTGGATTTGCAGTGGTCCCATGCAATTTTCATTTTTAGATGAAGACTTTGAACAGAGCTACATGAGATGATTAAATTGTTTTTTTCCATATATTGTCTTCTGCTTAATTAGGGGCTAGGGCTTCAGCCACGAAGTCCAAGCTTCCCTCCTCCCAGCCACAATTTTACACTTCTTTTAAAATAATTATCTGATCCACTACGGGATAGTAATGATTTCCTATTTTCATTATCACCGTCATTCATGTGGTCTGAGGGAGGCGTTTAGCTTCATAATCATAAGCCACACAATGAGAAACCCACTGTTAGGCAATGAATGCTTAGCGCCACTTGGAGCCATCTGAGTCCCCAGGTGGGTGTGCAGTATCGCAGACCTTTGTCCTGTGTGTGTGTGGAAAAGCACACACTGTCAACACAAGAGAGAAAAGCTAATATTTACCACGTATGGCCTCAGCTTTAATATTAGCCGGAGGTACAAGTCAAAGGAGAACAGAACTCTCTCTCTTCCTCTCCAAATGTAAATCCTAAAGATTTCCTTTTTAAGCCTTTTATTGTTTTTATTTAGAGATCATTAGAGTTGGACATAAAAAAACCCCAGCTGGGCAGCAGAGTTGAACTTGTAAATGCAAGCTGAAAAAATAGTTCCTTGCAGTTGTCAGCTCTTTGCAAAAACTCATCATAGCCACAAATCTCATCAATCTTAGGCTTTTAATGATTTCTTTGATGCACTAGTAGGGATTTAATTAGGCTTTTCTCTAACTCATACAACCCCACTAGAATATGGTGGAATTCCAGTGGGGTCTCAGCTTCACTTTGACCACAGCCTTTTTATAGCCATAAACAAGCATCTGGCATGATTCTGGATGGATATTCGATCTTTTCTCTTGGCATAGTGCAATTAAATTACTTTGTTTCACACCACTGACCTGGCTTTTAAGCATAGTCCACATATTTCCAGTCAGAAGCTTAACGCTAGCTTGATGTCTTCATTCCAAAACTGATACTGATCTGTGTTTCAGTCCTTATGCATCACAAATCTGGACAAATGTCCAGAAAACTACAAAACAGCTGAAACACTGACTTCCCCCCCTCCCTTGATGGTTTTTGGGTTGGTTCTGATGTAACAATTATGGCCACATGCTTAAAACTTGAACACGTTTAGATATTCCAACAGGACTCTGATACAAACAAATGGTAAAATTAAGCTTATGCAATTCCTTTCACCTGAACCCAACTGACAATTTATGTACTATGCAAAAAGAAAGACCATTCCAGAAGACCAGCATGTTAGAAGAACTCTACCAGTTCCCATAATGGCCAAATATCCCAACAGAAATGAGATGAAAGCACAAACTTGATGACAAAAAGTTTGGTTTCTTCGGAACTTGTGAAAGGACATTTAATCCAAATACTAGTGGAGGTGAATGCATTAAGCCTCTATGTAATTTTAAATGTGTGTAGATTACACATGACATGGAATCAAATTTGTGTACCCAGGTCTAGTTTTTACAAATGATTAGTTCTGTAATCCTTTCACTTTTAAAAAGTCAGTTTATAAATTAAAAAGACATTATGGCCCAGTGATTTTCACCTCCAGTCTATACACATTGTTAAAAACAGTATGTCCAATTTTCTTGAATTTGAGAAACTCTACCCTAAATTGCTGATCAAAATACTTACTTTTGTGAATGTACAAACCAGCTATGCAATGCATACAGAAGAAAAAACTTGCAGGTTATCCACAGAGAGACCCAATCTTTAGAGAAGGTATTTTGTTAACATTTTCCTTCGTCCTACTTCTGATCCAAGCAGGAAATAATCTCTGGGGCATTTTGTCTGCACAGCCCACATGAACAGAGTTAACCTTTAAGACATACTGGCAATGTCCCGTCTCAGGAAAAGACTCCAGACGAGTTCTTGTCCAAGCATTTTTGCCTTAATGCTGCATGAAATCGCCTGAGGTTTTCGAATGAGTCAAGCTGTTGGGTTCTGGCGTGGGACCCACATCAATATCCCACTTATGCTGGTGGCCAGGTGTTGAGGGGAAATTCTCAATTGAATATTGTGTCCAAGTTTGTGGGAGTTCAGGGAGCAGTATCTTGTGTGGATATTCATTTCACCGCCTCACTGTGCACCCTGTCTCCTCTCCTTCCGTCTTGTTTTTGGCATTCCTCCGATCCGGGCCGAGTGCAGTCTGCTGTGGCTCCCACTTGCACACCTGCCACGAAGAAACAGCTGTGGCCCGGCACAACATCATTAGTGCAGCTGAAAGAGAAGGAAGGGCCTGCATGGTCATACCCCGCTCTATTTGCCCTCTCTATGAGTTCAAATTCAGGGCATCTGTACAATGGACAAACATTTTTATGATAAAGACATGCAGAAGTGGCCCACTCCCCTCGCTCTTACTGTGGGGACATGTAGCATGATTATGATGGAACCTGTAGGAGATCTGGGGTGATAAAAGGGAATTTTATATGTCAGGATGAATGTTTCCTTATGGGGTGTTCACTCCACAAAGCTGTAAAGTGGACAACTTTAAGGGCCAACATTGTATCCCTATACAAAAAAACTTTTCCATGATGATGGGTTTTGATAAAACTCGAAAAAACACAGCGTGAAAAACTGCCTAAAATTGAAGCTTTGGTCTGTGCTGGAAAGACATCACCAGAAATCTCTCGGGTTACGCATTTACAAGCAGTCAGGACTCATGGAGGGGCTGTAATCAATATGTCCTTCGTGCATGTGGAGGACAAGGAGAGCACGGAAGTTCTTCCATTGATTTTTGGGAAGATGCTGCAGTATAAACCTCCCCTAAGACCATCTGTTCTTTCAGAAACACCGGAGGGAGATTTGACTCTTGTGGGTACCAAGGGCTGCTGTGGAGAGCAGACACCAAGCCACAGAGCCAAGCATCCGCTGCAAAAAATTATCTGAGGTGTTTTAACAGGGAACATATCTGTTATTGCAAAAATATCTCTCCAATTTAGGCTGAGGTATAGCCTGCAGGCTTTGATGGCACGGTTGGGATTTTTGAAATTTTAAAGGTCAGTCGTGATATCAGTTAGGAATTAGATTACATTTTTATTTAATCAATTGGTTTGGTCACTTGGACTGCACAGTGGTGTAGTTGGCAGCACTGTTGCCTTGCAGCAAGAAGGTCCTGGTCTGTAAAGTCTTTCTGCATGGATTTGCATATTCTCCCTGTTCATGCATGGGTTCTCTATTGGTCCTCCGGCTTCCTCCCACAGTCCAAAAACATGACTGTTAGGTTAATTGGTTTCTCTAAATTCTCCTTAGGTGAGTGTGTGTGTGTGTGTGATTGTTTGTCCTGTCTGTCTTTGTGTTGCCCTGCGATGGACTGGCAACCTGTCCAGGGTGTACCCCGCCTCTTGCCCAAAATGTCTTGCTGGAGATAGACACCAGCACTCCTCCCAACCCCACTATTTTATTACACTAGCGTAAGAAAACTATTTTCTTACACTAGTGTAAGAAAATGGATGGATGGTGTGGTCAATTGATTGTCCCTGCTTCACTTGTTAAAGTTAATCTGTTGGGCTTCTCCTGGGGTATTCTTGTTGCTGCCTTGCTGGGCAGTAGTTGTAAAAAAAAGCCAGATCAAAAGCCAGATCTTCTGGTCAGGAAGATCTGGCGAAGATACTTGCTGAAACTGAAGGGAGACTATCTGTAGTGAAATGAGTCCTGAACTGATATAATCTTGCAAGGTTAGTTACACAAAAGCTGATCTTTTCTCCAGACGCAATTTAAAAATCCAGATTACAAATGTGTGGCCATTGTTGTGTTTGAACATCCCTGTACTTCATCTATGAAGTACAGGGATGATGGCATCATGTTGGATGGGTGTTTGACTGTGGGAGGGACTGGTGCATTTCACAAAGTATCATCATGAGGAAAAAACATTGTGTGGAAACCAATGTCTCAAGACATCAGCCCAGAAGTGAAAGCTAACTAGGTTTTTAAAATGGAGAATTACCACAAATAATCTAGGGGTCAGGGACAATAAAGTCATTGTTACTGAGTGGCCACTGCAAATGTCTGATCTCAATCACATAGAGAACGTGTGGTTAGAGCTGAAGATGTATGTTTAATGCAAGTGATGCAGCTTAAAGGCAATTTTACTAAATGTGAAGGAAAATTAACACAGACTTCTGAATTTGAAGATGTCATTTTGACATTTAGAAAATGGATAAATTGGTGATCCTAACTGACCTAAAGCAACATAATTTGCATCTGATTTTTACAGCTACATACCATACCTGTTGCTGCACACAATTTAATTTCCACCACATTCTTGTATTGCATTTTGCATGTAAGCACAAAACATATGTGTTCCCTACTTTACCAGGGTAAGTACATGATTAATAATTACGGTTATTGACAGATTCTCCCACCTGAGCAGATGATCTCTGCAGCTTCTCCAGAATCACCATGGACTTCTGGCTACTTCTCTGATTAGTGCTCTCCTTGGTCAGGCTTTCAGTTTCCACAGGTGGCCATATCCTGGTAGGTTGTAGTTGTGCCGTACTCTTTCCATTCTCAGATGATGGATTGAACAGAGTTGTGTGAGAAATTAAACTCTTGGGATATTTGTTTTAGAAACTAATCCTGCTTTAAACTCCTACAGCTTCCTTCCTGACCTGTCTGCTGTGCTTTTAGTCTTCCTGATGCTGTTTGTGCTCTGATGTTATTTAACAAACCTCTGAGGCCTTCAGAGAACAGATGGATTTACACTGAGCTTTAATCACAACAATTAGCTGATATATTGTCGTTGATATCATAGCACTATATTTCAGTTTGTAATGCTTAAAAAGTTATACTTTTTACAAAGCATAACTTTTCCTCCCCTTCAGAATTATGTGCACCTTTTTGTTGGTTCATCAGACAAAATCCTAATAAATTATGTTAACATTTGTTGCTGCAGTGCAGCAAAATTTAATGTTTAAAGACATAAATATGTTTGCAAGGCACAGTACACCAGCAAAACCTTCAACTTTAAGAAATTGCAAAGTTACATGACCTCTTTAGTTGAATATTTCTTACAGTGGATCCCAACCAGAAAATCAATCCGTCACCATGCACACAGGAAGGAAGCCTGGGTTGGCGAGAGATACTGCCCTTAATGACATGTCTCTGTGTGTCTGGACCAGAGGGGGAAGTAACCGGATATTTAAACAGAGATAAGAGTGTGTGCCAAAGGGGCTGGGATTGAATATGAGTGAAGCCCCATGGCAACAGGCCGTGGCTATCGGATATGGAAAGGTAAATAGTAATGCAGCCGTAGCATGTTTTAATGCTGTAAATTAAAAGCTCGTGTAACATTTATGAGAAGCTGATATATGCAGGACGTTGTTCTGTGCCAGATTTTCGGGAGCGATTTTCTCCATGCTCTGAGCGGTTCGCTTACTCAAATCAAGATTTGGAAACATCCATTTTGGCTCTTCAGAATCTGTAAACTGAAATCTGATATGGTGCGTTTCCAAAAGCAAAAAAAATAAAATAAAAATATTGCTGCCATATAACACTGAGTGAAAAAAACATGATTTACCCAACTTTCATTCTGGGGGAGAAAGGGAGAAGTTGTGTGATAAAAAGGGAAATCCATAAATGACAGAAAATATGTTTAACAAATGTTTTGTGGCCCTTTAAGGGTTCAGCCTGATTTCTAGACATGTTGATAAAACCTGCATTTCCCAGAGTGGCAGTAAAGTCTCTCAGAAAGCAGGTTTGAACCTGTTTTATCCACCTGTGGGTTAGATACTAACAGCTTAACCACAACATGTATTGTGTAACTGTACGCCATTTAGTCTATTGAGGATGAAGTGTGTTGAGGAATTATCTCAGTGTCATAGCTACTAATCACCAACAGCCTTTTAAAATATGAAATAAAGTGATATTTATCTACTTTCTTAATGTTAAAGTTGTGGATGGATGTGACAAAAACTTAAGAAAATGGAACCATACATATGACTACCAGGGTTTCCCCCAGAAAACCTGCTAAGCCCGGTGGTTGGGCGCTGGGGCAGTCATTCATCTTTTTGAGTTAAAAATGTTTAAAGTTGACAGGAAATTTGAAAATATCACTTGATAATTATGTGTTATTAAAAGACTGGAAGATTAATACCTGAACACCAGCTATAAAGTCTTAAAATTTTTAAAAAGACTTAAAAAAAAATAAGCAATGCTTAGCCTGGTGGGGGCACAAGTAAAGCCTGGTGGCTCGCCAGGCTTATAATACACTGGGGAAAACCCCGACTACCCACTAATGAGATCATTTGGTGCCATTTACTTTTCGAGCCATTTTGGCAGAGTTGAATGGATGTTGATCAAATTCGCTGAATATTTTCTATTTGTAATTGTCTCAGTCCATAGATCATTCTATGGACTGAGACAATTCCTTTGTAGCTCTAAAATGTTTAAGGTACAAAGGAAGAGAGAAAGAGAGCTTGTCATCTGGAAATGGTGTAAGGTTATGACTGAGTCAGCTTGACCCTTTGCCAGGTTTTGTCCGCAACTTGTATATTAATTCATCCCAATCTACTTCAATATTGTACCAGTAAACAAACATTTCATACCAATGTACTTCACCATTGCAAATCAGTTTTTCTCTTAATAATTAAGTTTTCTTATGATGGAGTCAATTATGAAAAAGTGTAAATCTCAAATGGAATTTGACTATATGTAATTTTGCACCCTATTTCCATTACCAATAGGTCTAATCCTGTTTTTTCTAGTTGACTTCTATTAAAACTGAGAGAATATGACCTCTGATAAAACAAAAATAACTGACCAGCCTCCTATAAGTGGATATTATTATGGAAGGCACATAAACATATTTTCTTACTGTTGACTGAATGGTGAAAGCAAGCAGGCACAAAATTTTTCAACGTCTGGTTCACATTGACAAATGGTCAGTACAAAATGTCCTGTGGTTTGAAGAAAATTGGGCACAAAATTACCAAAACTACAAAAGAAAGGCAGTGTTTCCGAAACCAAGCAGTACTTTTATGTTTCATTTGTTTATCCTTTATATAACTTTATATAACGGGGGAAGACCCAGTGGTGTTCAGAATCTTATTTACGAGGCGTCCTGGCCAAGATGGCCTAGTCTGTGTGTGAAACAAACACACACAGACTTTCTACACATAAGACATCAAGATGACTAAAAATTAGTCTGAGTTATTAAACTGTCCAGTCAAGAATGATAATTCTTTAAAATTATTACATCCAGATGTCTGTATTTACAAGTTATTACAACCCAGTGAGATGCGCTCCCTAAAATATTGTTTATTCTGGAGCTGATTCCATTGGTGAGGAACAGAATATATAACTGTTTATATATTCCCACCTCAATAGATGCTATGCCACCATGATTAGGGACAGGTAACTGGGCCACCATGGTAACCTACTGTAGCTTTATAAATGAGGCTATGCTGATGGTTTGATCTTTGTATTGATCCAATCTGAAAGTAGAAAAAATTTAGTGATGATTCTGCAATCTCTAAGATCTGTAGACTGTGTCAAACATTTCTAACAAATATTCACATAAAACACTTATCTATAATTAAAGTCGCAAAATAAGAGCAGCACTAATTCAGTAGAAAAGTGTTAGCTTCATTTACACACACACATTTGTTTTTTTTTGTTTTTTTTACCAAATGCTAGAAATAAAATAGGTATTTGCATTCAGACACTGAATCAATATCTAAACCATGAAGGATTAGATTCCTTCAGGGATGGCAGCAAGGCAGTGCTGCAGATACAGTAATTTACAGCTTCTCTCTTCTCTCTGTGAGCTGGACCTGAAATCATATGGAACATATGTTTCCTCTGTGGTTTTCAGGGTAATATTCCTAGTCAGCGCAGGCTTCGCCAGAGCAAATTATTAAACCCTACTTCATGGTGTGTTTGTTTTAGTTTTAGATATTTGAATCCTCATTCTATTTGGGAAGCTGAAAAATATATTTCTCAACTCCTTAATGTGTGTCTGAAGAGCTGCTAGTAAACATGTCCTTAAAATGTGACCATCAGCTTGTTTTGCAATGATGTCTAAAAATGGCACTTTTATATCAATTCCAACATATTGCTATTCTGGTTAAGACTTTTTGAAGAAAAGAAGTAGATATGAAAAGGAAAATCCCAGTAAAGTGAACTGTTAAAGCAACATGTCAGATTCAAGCTATCCTTACTTGTCTTTATCCCCTCTTCCAACACACACACACACACACACACACACACACACACACACACACACACACACACACACACACACACAGAGAGAGGCCAGCCACTGACGAGGCCACCGTCAAACCTATGTTGGCCTAGGGGTCTGGTGAAGCTCCGTAAAAGGATTTCGGGGAACTGGATCCATTTGGCAGGGATGCAAGAATTTTCAATACAATGATCTTGGGTGTGGTGTGATAGGAATGCTCTATTCTCAATAGGTCTGAGAGGAATACACTGGGATCAAGTAGAGCGGCGGAGGGCGAGATGTAACGGTGGTTTATGTTTCCGCTTGGCTTTATGTTTTGTTTGTCCGTTTTCTTGAAAGGGCTTCTGGACCACTACTCCTCATCCTGCATGATGACAAATGCAGCAATCACCTTTACATTGATCTGGATTGGTGCCCCTCAGTAACTTCAGATATTTTCCCTTGTTTAAGAAAAATATGTTGATCTTTGAAAGAAAAGAAATGTCAGTGATATCAAAATCCAATTAAATTTTTTTAGCATTATGCATGCCAGCTTGTAGTGTTATTAGACCTCCTTAAACTGCATTAAAATAAATAAATAAATAAATAGGTAAATAGGTTTTATCTTAAATGTCTGCTTGGAGTAAGAGTTTCTTCCTTCTCATTCCACCACACATTTAAAGAAACAAGGTGTTTCTGTTTTATTTTTTTAGATTTATTTAGGATTGTTAAAAATATTTACAGTTCAACTAAGATTATGCTACAAATTAATTAGTGAAACTAACATCTAGTAAGCAAAACAAACACAGAACATCAATATTACTTGTTCTACCCCACTGCTATGGACAAAAAAAAAAACATTTTCTGAAAAAAGTAGCATTTGTGTTATTAGATCTGATTAAAGTTTACAGTTATTGGATGAGAAAATAGATACCAGCTGTTCAGGTCAAAAAGGCACTTGAACTTGAAGGCTGCTGTTTGTGGTTTAATTCAGAAGATTTCTTTGCAGTTTCTTACTTTGGACAGAACCTGGTGGTACCAAAATATCAAACAGAAGCTGATGGTGTTTTTGCACCAATTCAGTCTAATTTGGCTCTGTTCAGCTCTCTGCACCTGGAGCTAACCAGAAAAAGAGTTGTCTGATCAGTCAATCAGAAGCAAACTTGGGGAATTGCACAAACCATGTTGCATGAGGCAACTAATGTGAAAAATGTATGTTTTTGCATTCTTTAGACGAAAGAGACTGGGAATGTAAACAATCTGTCTCCTTGCTGGTGCTGATTCTCATATTCAAGGTTTCAACCATGTAATCATTGAATAAACAGTAAAAGAAAGGTTTATGTTAACCATAATATTTGAAATTGACATTGTGAATTAATTTAAAGCTGTCTGAAACTCAAAATAAAACCATTCACAGAAGGACTTTTACTGTGCAGACAGATTGCTTGATGCAATTACAGGAAAAACACTTTTCTACCCTTTTCTCTTAAGGCCATCATCTAAACATCTTCACCTCCCTATATGTTCAAATGCACATCCCACTTGCTAACGTTGAGCAAGCGTGAAAAGCCCTTCTAAATGCAGCAAAATCTCTCACTGTGAGGATCTGGAAATGTAGTATCACTTTCCTGCATGTGAGGCCAGTTTGATCCAAATCTATGATGGATGCATTGTTTTTCACTACAGGCAACCATTGCTAACACAAGAAGTGATTGATTTCCAGCATGTATGCCCCTCTTTTATTTATTTATTTATTTAAGTTTATTTGTTAGGGACAGACACACATCGACATAGACAAACTGAACAAAACAGCAGTCCCATGTTTGCGTCAGTGCAGTAGCAACAGCTAATTCGCAGCACTTGTCCCTTAACATTACTACTCTGCTAATTAGATTGATTGGGCTGGCATAGTCTCATCTCTGCTTATGATGAGAATATGTAAACAATAAATTAGATTTATCCTCCTGTTTGTTTGTTTTTTAGCAATAAAATAAACATCTAAAACTGAGCATCTATTTAGTCTGCAAAATAATCTGAAGAATAATAATCCATGAATTTTCAAAACACATTTGTCATTCCCATAACTCTAAGCTACAACTGTGCTTTTTTGACAAGTGGGAAGAAAAAATGTTTTCTTCCTGTTAAAACTTGTTTAACAGGAAACTTGTATAACCTTTTGTAAAACTGAGGGAATGTGGCACCCATATCACTGATAATAGCCTTATGTCATTATTTAATTTTGATAGCATAAATAACTGATAGTTTGGCATTTATGTCTTCCCATAGAGAGCCTCAACATGTCAGGGATAATTCACTGAAGGTGCACATCTGATTTCATTAGTAAGTTTGAGTTTCATTCAATGTACCCCGGAGTGATCCAACAAGTGTGCAGCGTTTCATCTGCCTGCTGAACCTGTATTTAACATGTTCTTGCACTTTGTTCCATTGCATTGAAAGTCAATCTCTCTAATAATGTAATTGATGATTGAATTGATGACCTTGGTGGAAATGTTTTTCTGACTGCAGGTCACGATTTTCCTGGAGTGGGACAGGCTCATGGTACACAGCTCAGGAATTACCTTCACAATAGCAAAGTGAAAGCCGTTCTTAAAGTGGGGGGGACAACAAAGAGTGCTCTGTTTAAGCAGTGCCTTTTGGAGAAATACTATCTGCTGCTGTGACCCGTCCACCCCCTAGCCTGCCTTTTGGACTGATTACTATGGATTCATTGCCCACTCTGCTTGTTGCAGAGTGGGCAATGAGCTGCACCTGTGTAAAACACTATAGATCCATTGATTATTGATAAAGCTTAGTTGAAAATACAAACAAACTATGCCAGCAATTATTTTAAAAAAACACAACTTAAGTTTTGCAGACTGATAAATTATTTCCCTCGTAATTTAGAAGTGAGAGGTGTTTGGTTTTCAAGACATTCCTACTTCTTCCATTTCCAAAAGTGCAGAAATGTTATAATAACCACACATCATAATTTGCAAGCACACACAGACACAAAGACCTACATCTTTGGAGAGATGCTCTGCAGTTTGATGAGACTAAAATGAAAGGGTTTGACCAAAATGGCCATTGCTACATTCATAAGGAAAAGGTTGCAAACCTAGGACCACCATCCCAACAGTGAAGTACGAGGATAGGAGCATCATGGTGTGGGATTTTGATTTGCTGCCAGATGAACTGCTGCACTTCACAATCAGTGGCATCATGAGCAACATCTCACGACAGCCAGGGAGTAATAAAAAAATCTCGATGTAAATCTCAATAGTCTGATATTTAGAAAAAAAAGAAATGGTTAGCAATCCTAAATTACATAAACCATGAAAACCTTAGACTGATTTGATGTCAGGAAGTGAGAGAAGTAGCAGCTTTTTTTTTTTTCCATAAATCAACAATCTATTCGGACATGTGTCATGCAGGGCAGCAATGAAAAGCTTTGAAGATAGAGTGCCGCATGTAAATGTGTGTGGGGCATTTGTTATTCTATAGGGTGTGGAACATCAGAGTTGTGAGACACTATTAGTTTTACTAAGTTTTCAAACATCACTTCTATTAGAGAATCAACCCTTGGCTAAAATCCAGTAATCTATTATGTCAGAAAAAAAAGATAAAGATGGCAAGAAATGTCTCTGAGCTTTGAGAGTTTAGTGAAACAGTGGGAGGAAGATTGGTTCATCTTCTTCATACGCCTGCCCAGGTGGTTAGTATGAAACACAAGGCTGCTATGATAGAGCACAATATTATGTACTTAGAAAGCTACCAACAGCAAGCTAAATATATATGCAGTTTATAATTGTCACTGTGTTAAGACCTGGTAATTACTGTTCCTCAATGGCCATATGAGGTGTTCAGCTACATGCAGAATTTTAATTGGCTATTATGAAGTCTGCAGATTCCAGCACACTACTCGCAAAAATATTTAAAAGCAATGATTCAGGAAAACATACTACCCCTCCCTGCATTGTTTTTTTTCTCTTTCCAGTTGTGCACATGCTAGCAGCTGTCTGTTGTCGACCTAGAGAGTGGGCAGCAACTGGTAGAGCATTTTAATTTCTGCTATAAGGTGACATTTGACATGTCACCCCAGTATGTGTCAGGGGAGTCACTCACTGGGCTTTGGTTTGGGATACTTAACAAAGCTCTCATTTTTCAGTTTGTTCATTATTTTTCAGGGTATTTTTTTTCCTTGGAACACTCCTGTGGTAGAAGGAGAAGGCTTAGCAAGATTTTTATCCTGTAGTGACAAAAAACTTTATTTTAATTTGCATAGACTATTCTGGATGACTGTAACAGTATGGAATGCATTTTGCATTTCACTATTTAAACATGTTGATGATGTACGTACTGTACGCCTGTGGCATCATATTCAAAAAGACTCAAGGCTATTGTTGCTGCCAAAGGTGGATGAGCAAAGTATTAACCAAAGGCAGTGAAGAGGTTTTCTGCTTTTAATAAATTTGCAAAAAATCTCTAAAACCTTTTCCACTTCACCATAATGGGGTATTTGTGTGTAGAATTTTGAGGAGATTAATTTAATACAATTTGGAATAAGGCTGTAAGATAACAAAGTGTGGAAAAAGTGAAGTGCTGTGAATACTTTCCAAAAGCAATGTAATTTGAACTTCTTTTGTCTGTTTAGTTGAGCTAAATGACTGAATATTTTTAAATCTTTATTTTATGGCGTACTCCAGTAAAATTGGCAGAGCCTGCTTCTAACTAGCCAAAGAAGAGACAACCTATGCCTAACAAACAATGAGTGATTGATTCACTGTTTGTACAATTTGGATAGTTATTCGTCAAGTGATTAAGTATGACTACATTTAAAAATAGTTTTTCTCCAATAAGACATTTTAGGAAATCTAATACATATGCCTACTTTTCCTTCATGAAGACACTACGCTGTTTATAGAAATATCAGAACCAATATCTGCTAATTTAATCATGCAGATGACCCGTCTGTGCCGGAAGAGAAAGCCCTTTTTTGGCACCTTGTTTTGACGGAGACCAGATAAGGAAGTAAACCTCACCACAACCACACAAGCCCCTTCCCCCTTTTCCTTTTCACCCCTTCCCCCCGACTGCACTTCAACCATGTACCCCCAGCTCAGAATCACATCCAAAACTTATACATTCACAGGCTGAGGCTGGCCAAGTTTCACAGCTGTCGCACATTTTCAACAGATTCCACCAACCCTAGATGAGGCGGAGGAGAACACATTCCTTTTCCATTACACATGGGCTAAAAGGAATTACCATTAACATATGATATTGTGGAAGTGGGAAATTTGCCACCCCAACCTTGCCCAAAGCACTCCGGAACTCAGGGTCATGGATTTATTATCTCAGATGGTCCTCAGAGGTCACTGGGGGCTGTTTTTTTTTATTTTTTTTTTACTTTTCCCTCCCCTCCTTCGCTGTTCCGGCAAAAACCCCAGCATCCCCAAGTGTGCTATTCATTAAGTACACTGCACAGCTTTGTGCGTACGTGTGTGCATGTGTGGCTGAGGGTGTAGGGGGAGGGC
The DNA here is from genome assembly GCA_903066825.1 of Alfaro cultratus. Taxonomy (NCBI): domain Eukaryota; kingdom Metazoa; phylum Chordata; class Actinopteri; order Cyprinodontiformes; family Poeciliidae; genus Alfaro; species Alfaro cultratus. The sequence goes on from CAEFZX010010852.1 coordinate 53,705, forward strand.
TACCCGTAGGGGTGGGAGACACATGTTACGGTTGCTCTACGGGTATTTGTCATAGGAACAGCATGTCTTGTCAGACTGAAAGGCCATTCCCAGCTGTTAGGCTAAAGCACTGTGAGGGGCTTGAGCCAGTCCTGCCTGGAACAACCACGGTCACATAAACAGGATGCCTCAGATGTACAATTACACAAGAATGGATGACAAATAAGAGCACTATCCTTGTTTTTGGTACTTGAGAATTTTTTCCCACAGCACAACTGAACTGTGCTGTTAAGTTGGTCTAAACAAATAACATACAAATATACATTGGAATTCAATATGCAATAAGTATTTACATTTTTACAGCACAATTGATAACTACTTTGCAAATGTATGATTTTTTTCTAAGCTGTCATAGTTGCCAAGCATGACACTGCACATTATTGCACAAGTTCCAAGGAGCAAAGAAAATTTTAGTAAAGCAAGTCTGCTCAAAAGTAAGGAACAATAAACATATTAATATGCTTTGACATCAACTCTGTCTCTATCTAGCTAGCTACAATGCTAGTGCCATAGCTAGCTAGATAACTGTATGGCAATCTAGCTAGCTGTCAATGCTATAATCCTAAAATGTACTTGTGTCTTGAAAGAATGACAACTATTTCTAAAAATACATTACAGTTGTTTTTCAATGCAGATAAGTTATTTTAAAAGGCACTTCTCTGACTCAAGAAGAGCCTCATGTGCCATAAAACCATATTTTTACTTTGATCATGGTGTTCACAGACATCAAATGGATCAGTGATACATGATCATGTGATACATTTAAATAATATAGAAGCTAGTTTTGCTCCAGAAAATTTTGGTGACCCTTTCGGAAGTAAACAGGAGAACAGGAAGGATTTCTATTTAGTGATTAAAGAAAAGGTCACTCTGCAAGACAATCTTTTTGCCCCAGGTTTATGATAAACCTGGAAGCGTTAACATAAGGACTGAAATAACCCCAAACTTGTAGGACATTTTGAATAGTTTTAGTTTTTCTCTGTAAGCTAAAATTTCTCCTGACTATCTAGATTGAATGTAGCCCAAGTAACACCAGTGGTACTATTCTCACAGTTTGAGAACCATGGGTTAGGGTTATGCAGTACAAGCTAATTTGCTTTTATTTTAGTTTAAAGTCATTAAACTCTTTTACTCTGTCACTCCTAAGCTCCAAAGTTGGGAAATAAATCTGAAGCACCTGCAGTGCTGGCTCAAAGCTTCTCTTTAAATATCTCTTTTCTAAAAGCTTATAACTGCTAAATATTTATAGAAAGTCGCTGTGCCAAAGAAACTGACCACATTTTCTAAATAAACCTTATTTGAAAATAAGGTCCAGATGTTTCACGTTTTTGGTGCACGATTGCAGTTGGCTGTGAGTGGTTAGTGAGTGTGTGTTTTCAGGGTTTCCATGACTTGAACCATGGTGATGGCTGTCTTAGTAATTTCAAGGCAACCCCTAGTTTTCGCCCTGCTTCCAGGAAGTAAAGCAAAACTATGCTGCAGCCTGCGTCATCAGTGAGTCAACTAAACAGTCTGGAGGGATAACGGTGAGGGAGTCCAGACACAGTCATTCCTCCTTCCTCTCACTTCCATGACTGTTCAGTTTCCTTGCTGGCAGTACACAGGGTCCAGTGCAACATACCAAAGTTCTGCTCCACAGAACATCCTTTCCAGCCAGCTCCAACGCACTGTTTGTTGGTTATAATTCCCATATGACTAAGTTGAACAAAATTTATTTCTCTTTTAGAGCAAAACTTGGACAAAAAGAACTAAACATCCAACAAATGTTTTTGTCTTAGCCACAGTGGCAGAGTGGATTTTCGATTTACACATTTGTAAGGCGTTCTTGCTACCATATGGCCTTGAAAGTAACTCTACTATCCATTTTATGAACTGAAATTTGATCATGTTGCTAAAACTAAAAATCCTAATGATCATTGCTCTCCTTAAATCCCAGACTAAAGGCCAGGGCCTTCTGATAGCCTTAGTTTAACCACTGGTAGGCCAAAGAACTGCTGGACCAGAAACCTGGCTGTCCCTCAGCCAGGTTTGGACCGGTCGGAGCGGCATGAATAGAGACAAATTGATTCCATGAGAGTACAAAGCACGGTTGACCAAGTAAGGTGCTTTTTCCGCTTCTATTGTGGCAAACCTAGATCTGAAAGCTATCTTTTTTTTAATCTATCCTTTCTTTCTATAGGTTAAAGTTACGTAATACATCTTAAAACTAGGCAGTAATTCTAAATTTCATTAGTTAGTATGTGGAAAAAAAACATGAAGTAATGTAGCTTAATATTACTGCTGTCAATATCATAGTAAGATAAATACAGGGTAGTTTTGCTTTGCTAAAACCACATTATATCTCTGCTATGTTGGCACTTTCTTTCTGCCTTCTGCTGCAGCCATTAATGTCTTTGAGCTGTAAAAATGTGAACATGATTCAGCTTGTTTCCTGTGCATTTAAGTGTTCAAACCTGTGTTTCTATTGATCAGTAATGGGTGTTATTAATCACCAATAACAATCTACAGAAACAGATTGAGTTTTTTGGGAAAACGAACCATAAGCTCCAACTTTTGGACACCAGTAAGATGAAAAAAAGGATGGCTCAACCATAGATTTATTTTGGTCAGTATAGACTAAACATAGACATTCCTCAGATGAAGGGGTAATATAAGGTTTGAATCAAGCCATGCTGAATTTTGGCATTCAGTCTCTCTAGCACCTGACTGCCCTCAGCCTCCCCTTAAATAACTTGTCATTGTTGGGATCACTCCCGTTTGCCTCAAGGTGGCTACTTAGCTTTCCTTTTGTCAAAACGAGGTTACAGACAAGTCTGTCATTTGACCGTCTGCCTTCTACACATCTTCAAATGTGGCCCTATCTGGTAAACTACCAATCATCTTGTACAAATCTAGATTACAACACAATAGGGTCTTCTAAAAATAAGCTAGTAAAGCTGAATGGAAAGTGGTACGAATAAATGTTCTCAACATTACAAGGCTCCTACAAAGTCTGATATTAGATTTCAGTATATTCCATCTGGGTAAGTCGCATCCTTTCTTTCTTCTTTGTTATTTTTTCTTTAACTCATCATTCCTCCCTTTTACCCTGTCTCCTTCTTTGTATCCTGACTCCTTGAGCCTTTGCTTCCTTTCACATTTTTGTCTTTGTTTCCTACTTTCCCTGTGGCCTTCCTACTGTCTTTTCTGTCCTCTCTGCCTCCTTTTCTACCAACACAGATTGGACCCTGTTCTGGTCCCCGAACATGTTCTTGAATAGGTGTTGTTTTATTCCCAAAAAAAAAAAAAAGCAAGGTTCCACAGCGTAAACTGTGGCTCAACTTGGGCACTACAAAATAGCCGGTTTTTCTGTGCAAACTGTGACGCCGTTTCCATCTCCAGTTGCCTGGTAAGCATGGAAAGAACAGCGTTATCAACTTCTCTGTTGTTTTTGACATTAGTCTCTATTATGTGCACCAGGAGTGAACACTATCTCCATCCCTGCTTCCTTTTCTTGTCCTTACTTTTTCTTCCTTTGTTGTGGCCTTTTCTCCTTTCTTGTCTGTCCTTCCTTACTTTCTTACTTTCTTTCTTGCTTGCTTCATTCCTTTTATTCTTCCTTGTACCATCTTCTCCTTTTCTGTCTGCGGCCTCATCCATACATCCCTGGTTATTCAAGGTTCCATTTTTAATTCTGATCACTATAAAAATATCTGACATGTTGAGTATTTTTTTTTATTTTTATATTTTTAAATGAGTATAATAAGGACAAATAACTTGTTATACCTATCGTAAGAAAACAATGCAACTGGAATCTAGAACACTATGTAACGTTTACCTGAAAACTGCATGGGAACATTTGCATTAATGTTAAAAAGATAAATATTACCACTGTAGGTTAATGTTGCTGATTATGTGGAAATGCTGTCTAAATATTTTAATAGTGTCTCTTGAATTTATGCCTCTTTTCCACTATGAGTGCCAGACACTGTGCACTATAGTTGTTGGCTGTGCTCTGTGTCCAGTGTACCTTACAGCAAGGAAATTAAATGTTAAATATTTACCATTCCTTTGGTATGTGACCCCACAGATTTCAGCTGTGATGGGTAACAGTTACATTCCTCCCACAGGAAGTTTATCCTTTCTCGTTCCTTTCTTTTTTTCCCTTCTCCCTCTCCTGACAGTGGTTTTGAACTTCATCAGCGGTCTAGGTATCAGCCCAAATCTGTTGTCATGAAATACACTAACATATCTCATGTGCCACTGAATGTTGCAATGAGGTTTTCCAGAACTGTCAGACAAGTTTCAGCTGACTGCATGTGAACAGGAGGTGAATTAATTTCACAGCTCTTAAAACAGGTTTAAGTTAAATATAAATATTTCAACAGTATAAATGGACAAATATTACCAATATGCAATATTACCATTGAGGAAGCTACTGGGAAAAGTGCATAGCTTTGCACAAGAGTTTAAAGATCTTGAACTTTTTAACATTTTGTCATTTTGTCAATGTTGGTTATGATGGTCATTATATAAATGGCCTTTCCATGATCATTCTGGAAGGTAAACCTCTTTTGCTGCCTCGTACAGATTTTCTTATATGGTTGTTTCGTGCTGTCATTATCTTTCCCTGTTCATATGATGGACTGAAATTGGTCTTTGAGAAGGTCAAACTGAAGTATATTTGTTTTATAACCAAACTCCATTTTAAACGTCTCCATAGCGTTACATCTGACTCATCTGCTGTGTCCCTCAGTCTTCCTGGTGCTGTTTACTAATCTTTTCTAATAAACCTGAGATCTTTACAGCACAGCTGGATTCATATTAAGATTAGATTACACACAGTCAGATTGTATTTACTAATTAGATGACATCTAAAGGCAATGGATTGCATTAAACAACACTCACTGTTAAGGAGGTAAACATAACTCATCCCATGGTCTTCAGATTTTTATCTGTTGAGCAAAGTTAAGCCCATTTATTATTTTTTCACCAACAAAAATGTTATCTCTGCTGAAATATTTTTGCTTGAGGATGATGTGCAGATTTCTCTGTAAGAGGATGACATTCAAAGCAATTGAGGAACTGACTATTTTTTTCCAACATTAGCATCCTTCGAAGACATTGGCTTACTTTTGTTCAATGGCTGGAAATACTTTTAATTATATATATATATATATATATATATCAACTATACACATTTAAATGCCCTAGCATCATAGCTCTCAAATATAAGCAAGTTATATTTGAGTTGTTCTTCAATTGTTTTTTAATTAATGGATAAAATACGCTAAAAAAACTCATGTTTTTGTTTGAAGAATGCCTTGTTCAGTTATTAACAACTGATCCATCACAAATGCATTTAGGTTTAATCCTTTAAAAGCAAAACTACACTTTTGTCACAGCAATGAATAAAACCAAATTTCAAACATAGCTTGAGTGAAAAGAAATGGGAGTTGTCTGATTTCACAATATCCCGGCACAAAGCATCTCCTTACCCCTAAGACCCCAGGCTCCCCACCCCTTCAGATGTAGCCTTTTGTTGTGTGCATGTGACTGTAGAAATGACTCAGTAGGAAATGCCAGGCACCCACAAAAAAGCAAAAGAAGAATAGTTGTGGGAGCCACCCTCTGCATCAATTCAGCTGCAACAAGAAGCATTTTACAACTGCTTTATTCTTCTTCCTGTGCTGTTGAGGTCGTCTTTCATGTCAAAAGTCTTTTCCTACTTACAAATCACCAGGAAGCAATCCGTTTCGCCGTGCTGCTGTTCCCTATGCTCCTTCCTAGGGTCTTGTGCTTTGATCACCTGTAGCATTGGCAATCAACTTAAAAATAGAGGAACGGGCCACTGGGATAAGCTTGTGTTCTTGTCTAGAACAGAAGAAACTGCCTCCCCTCCTAGCAAAGAGCCTGGGAACCAAATCACTGCAAGGTGGGGGGCAGTTGGATTGTCGGATTGTTTGGCAAACGATTATACTTCAACTGCATTAGTAAGGATTCCTCATGGTAAACACGTTGATTAACTAATTAGCTTAAAAATTAAGCTTTTTGTTTCTGGGAGAGACATGCAAGCTGTTCTCACCTTTGACCCAACACTTTAGCTTCAAGGTTAAACGTGCTGCAGTACCCTCTAAATGAACGCCACTGTCACATCATGGCCCTCAGCCAGAGGCCCAGACCAGTTGTCACCGCTCTGAGTTTTAAGACCTGCTTAATTGGCTTCCCTGAGTGCCTGAGGAGGGGAAAGAGAGGAGAGCTAGCTTGTTACGAGGCCCGATGTTGCAGAAAAGGGAGGGGGGAGATGGAGGTCCCTTATCAGCCATTGCTGGACACCTCCAGTGGCTATTAATCAGAGCCAGAGCCCGTCTGGAGCCAGGAGAGGATCTGCAGAGCACTGGGGAGAGGAGGAGGGCCTGGATCCTTCCTTGGGCCTCATGGACACTCATAAGGAACTTCCACAGACAGCATAAACATTCCTTCCTGCCATGCTTCCTCAAATACGCCTGTACACCCCGCCACAAAGTCTCACTCAAACTGATTTAGGTCGCGTAAAGCCCCTTCTGACCAGGACCCATCCATTTCAGCCAGACTGACAGCTTTACGTTGCCCCCTTACTGTGTTATTATATTGGTGCTGTGCTGCCAGCTACCATTGTGCTAATGAAAATTTAGCACCAGATGTAATATTCCTTTTCATTGGATGTGCACTCATCAAGCAAAATATCTCAAGGATGTTTATGGGCTAGAAAGCACTCATTGTTATAATTTTATTTTACATTTGCAACAGCCTGGCCTGCAAAAACTTTTATGGACAGGAAAATGGCTGTTAGCATTCAGCCCCAGTCTGACTCGTGCATAAATTTAACCATAATGCACTTTTGTGCATGTTTTGTGTAATAATCAGCATCGTGAAAAACATATACATAACAGAAGTATTTCATTTCTGCCTACATGCCTACATGATTATAGGGACAGGGATGCATCACAAAGTTGCTGAATGGTTGTTCTCAAAGACTGGTGTAAATGGACAGACATGAGGTTTAAGTCTACCAAACTGGACACACTTATGAAATTGCATAACCATGATATGCTTATACATATAACCTTGTTCATATGTGAGCGTTATAAGTTCACAGCAGTTCATCTTATTCTCAGTTTTTCAGATATCATTAAAATTAAGATGTACAATAAACAATAACATCTCACATTTTTACCCATTTAGCAATTCAATCATTGAAAAGCATAAATATCCTGCTTTCACAAGGATAAATTATTGAATTTATGCTTTTAAATTCAATGATTTAAAAGCGTAAATATCCTGCTTTCACCATCTGAATCTTATGAGATGTCAGGACACAATCCGGGTCTACATCGGCTCACAGAATTGATAAAAATATCATAATGTGAAAGTAGTTTTAGACTGTAATTAAGCACATATTCCACAAAACATCCAAGGCAACTGCTGCTAAACAGTATGAAAAAAACTATTTTTTCACCTTTTGAAGAAAAATAAACATGTTGTCTAACCAGGTTATGAGGTAACACAAGAGGGAGAAATGACTTTTCTTAAGGTCTGAAGGTAAAGTAAAAAAAAAATAAAAAATAGTACTTTGACATCACAGTATGGCCTCTGAGTGAGAGGAAATATGCAAAAAGAAAAGTCTGTAAAAAACTAACTGAGAACCCCAGGATATGTGCAAAATAGGTAAAACCTGGACAAAAAGTTAAATTTGTACTTTGTTTCCCTGTGATTGGGTTTACGGTGGTTTTATTCAGTCTATAGATGTGTTTTTGAAGTGTATAGTTAAATATCAAATTTGTTGAATTGATGAATTTTAATAGTGCTACCTGTAGCATTTTCTTTGTTTTTGTTTTTCTTTTGACAGAGTTGTTTTTTAATTAATTAATTCATGAATATTTTTATCACTATAAAATTTTACATTTTACTGCAAATTTTGTTGGTAAAATGGTAAAAGAAACAGGGCAACACCATTAACCAAAGGAATATGAATGCATTTTCAACTGCATCCATCTGGACTAGAAAACAAGACCATCAGAGAACTGCATACCTAAAGCTATGCTGCTTGTAACTAAAAACAGGCAGATACGGAATTGATTTAATCAAAAAATTCAATTTAGTTTCATCCCTGGAGGTCCTAATCTACAATGAATTGTCTCAGTTCTGGATAATTTCCTTAGAACAATCACCAAGATTGAAAACGTGTTTGCAGATTTGCTGCGCAGACTTTGAAAAGTGTTAATGACCAAGAATGCTTCATCCTGTGCTGGATTTCAAAAGAATCTCCCAATCATTAGAAAGCCATTAGCAACAGTTTGATTATTGCAGCGGTTCCCATGAGATGAGAGGCACAGGGGTACTTTCTGATGAATTTCAAGTTTAAATGGAAAGCTTCTGTGGAGCGCAACACAAAGCACCATGTGTTAATATTAAATAATGAGACGTTTTCATGTCCTCCGCTTTGGATTTGCCACAAAAATGGCATTAATGACAGCTTTTGGTGTGGTTTACAGCCCACAGACCCATGAAACGCAATCGGCAGAGATAGATTTGTTATTATTAGTCTCTGAAGGCATCAGATTTACAAGCTGCAACGCATTTGCACTCAAGATGTGCTGATACAGAATATTACACACACATGTGACAAATATGAATGGGATGTATGCTTGTTGCGAAAGCATGACTCTCATGATTGGTCACTATTTAGCACAACAATAACATTGCCATTACAATAACATATGGTAGATGGCTTACATATTCTCTCATGTTTACAGCACTTTCTTATCTGAAGTGATTTACCATAGACAAAAGTTGCTGAAATGTAAGTTTAGCATAACTTTAGGATCAAAGTTCCTTCTGCAACCCTTAAAGCAGCACAACAGGCACAAAAATGGTATGAAATGCTTTTAAACAGGCAAATTTCAAGGAGATAGATGCCCCTCAGAGCTGGCACAAGTCTAAAAACACACAGTTTTTCCATTTAGTCTCTAACTGTCTTTTCCTCCTGTGGCCAAACAAACTGCAATTCGTCATGAACTCACTGTTTTGCTTGACGTAATTCTCGTCCCTGAGAGCTTTACATAAAATCTACAGTTCTTAGCTTGAAGGGAAATATTGCCAACTGAAGCCAAAAGTATAAGGGACTCTTTGTTGACTGTTTATAAAACTGTGGCCTGCTGTGTCACTGTTAACTTGACGCATAAAAGATTATTTTATACCAGTGACTTTCCAAACCACCTGCAGAAGATGTCTTAAAAATGAAAAAAGGATAATATTAATTTGGATATACTGGTTGCTTTAATAGCTGCACATCGCAATTTTCCCTCACAGTGTCCTTAGTTCTTTCCTAATGTAAATTTATGAAGGTGTCCAAGACGTTTTGGGCCATATTGACATGACAGCTTCATAAACTTGCTGCAAATGTGGCATCCATGATGCAGATCTTTTATTCTACAGCATCCCAAAGGCTCTATTTAATATATTTCCACTGACTGTGGAACTTGTGAATATAATGAATTTATTGTTGTGTTCAAGAAACAAGACTGAGATGATTTCAACTTTGCTACATGGTGTATTATCCTTCTGGAAGATGCCATCAGAAGTAAGAAAGTAGTACTTCTACTACTTCAACAAACATTTTAAACATGGACAAAAGTCAAATATACTTAAACAATAGCAAGCAACAATGACTGTGGTGTTTAAGATATTCTCAATTGTACCAAGAAGAAATATCCCTCACAACATGAATAGATTAAATGAACTAGAGGCTTGTCTAGGCCTGACATAGCTCTTTAAGGATAAGAGGGTATAGAAAATGCATGAGTGGATGCTAAAAGTCATGTAATAGATAGCAAACATGAACAAACAAAATCTGTTCTGATCGAAGGAGACCAAATCTGAAAGTTTTGGCTTATATACAAAATGCTACGTCTATCAGGAAAACTAACTTTGCACCCTGAACACACAATCCCCACTATTGTTTATGCTGGTCTCGGCTTCATGCTGTTAGAGATGCTTTTCTACAGGGAAAGGGGAAGCTAATTTGAATTAACAGGAAGATGGATGCAACTAATTGTTGCTGGTCAATCCAATAATTAAAACTGGTAAGAAGCAGCAAAAGAGAGATACTGGGTTAGAGGTCAGCTAGAGGTCAACAATCTAGGAAGACTATGAGGGTAAACATGCTTCCAGATCTAGAGTTGAAAAATTTGGATCCAAGCATAGTGATGTTGGAATGGCTTAGTCAAAGTCCTGGCATGCATATTGCATAATTTTATAGAAATAAAATCTAAGTCTACACACACTCACCCACAAATAGTGTGGTATTGCAGATATTAATCACAGTTTACCAAACAATGCAAAACACCAACTGCAGGTGATTTTACCTCACTTTGATGCTCCTACATTTTACCCACATGACAACTCAAGGAGTTACCAAAGATAACACACTTAAATTTAATATGTGCTATATAAGCAGAGGACATAATGATGCACACACACACACAAATCACCAAAGCTGAAAGGCAGGAGAACAGTGAGTGTGTTCAGTGTATGATTAACATTGCTCAGTGACCTGTACAAGAGGTGTGGTTGTTTGCTTTGATACTCTCAGCTGCAGCATTTGGTGAAATAAACAATCTTGTCTCTGCTGATACAAAGACTTTATTCATAAGAAGTATGGGACATTTAAAAATGTTTTAAAAAGTTCAATTCAATAACTTACAGCTGTTTTTCCTCATGTTTAAACTACATTTACAGCAAAATAGCCCCTGAAGTTTGATTTACTCCTCCACCCCCTCCAATGCTGAGTTAGCAATAGCATGTAGTGTACTCAGTTTACAATCATGTACAAACAAGTCATTCAGAGAAACTGCTGCCATATCTTTTTTAAGAGATAAACCTCTTCTTCTCAATCAATATCTCATTTCAAGACTTCAAGACTGCTGCTTCAAATGTCTTCTGACAAACACCCTGCAGCAAGTGCGGATTCCAGGGAAAAGAAAATAAAAAGGAAGAGGCTATTAACTTTGGCCGTGGTACAGAGATAACTAGAGGGCAATGGTTACACAATCAGCTCCCCTGCATGATAAGGTCATTGTGCTTGCTCAGGTTCGGAAGTAAACCTGAAACCCCTGTATGGTGAGCAAACAACAGGAAGGAAATAATCCATTTGCGGCTTTTAATGAACAACTCTGTATCTGGGATCTCTGTCAGTGCAAAATTGCCTCATGCTAGTTAAACATTATCCCTTTGATAGTACAGTGGTAATGCAGTCATGAGCACCAAGTTGAGTCAGCAGAAAGAAACCGAATCAAATGAGTTTGTAAGGTTTGTGGTGCAAACGGTGTCCCACTGATTTAAAAGATGATTATGATACAAATGGATTTATTTGTATAATTTTTAGACACTTTATAATGTTACAGTTAGATGTTGGGGTCATCCTGGACTCCACTCCTTCCTGTGGTGTTTGAAGGATGTACCCACTTTACATTACCAGCACCTAAAACTAATATTTTTTTATAAGTGGTGATGGTAACAAAGATGTTGCATGCATATATTATTCCAGTAGGTAGGAATTAAAATAGCTCCCATGAAATATATATATTTTTTTCAGACTTTAAAAGCTGGCATTAGTTCTGTAGTACAGCTAGCTGCTGAAAGAAGCTAGAAAAGTTGCAGTTTAAAAAATCATGACGTTTTGGTTTAAATGTTGTGCCATTATTAAATGGATGTAACATATTTATGTTAGTTTTATGTATCTTTTAGAAAAGAACAGAAATGAGTCACTCAGCTGGAATCAAATTCCTACTATTATCATTTTATTAGGTGCAGCTTGCTAATGTCAGATTGGACCTCCTTTTGCCTTCAGAATTCCCTTAATTCTTCAGCAAGGTGTCAGAAATATTCCTCAGATTTTGGTCAATATTGACAAGATGGCATCTAGTAATTTCTGCCCATATATTGCACATCGGTAGCTACTAAGATAATATTTCTCCAACCCATACACTGCCACCACCAGTCTGAGCTGTTGATATGAGACAGAATATATCCATGCTTTCATGTTGTTTATACCAAATTCTGACCACACCATGTGAATTCTGCAGCTGCTTTAATAAATAAAAGCGGTCCAAACCATTTACAGCAGCAATTCTGAAAATTAGCAGTTCTCATGAGCCAGTTCTCTTTAGCATGAAATGAAAAGCATCTGATCCAAAATCTCCACTTTTTTGTTCCTGTGTAATTCAGGCTAATACTGTCACAGGTAGTTAATGCAGGAAGATAGAAAACCACCTTTGTGATTGAATAGAAGTGGGATTTTTTTCTGATCCACTTATTATTATTGATGAAATGGTTTGTGGTAAAGATGTTGAGGTTATATGTTGCTTTAAGGAAAGAGTGACAGCTACCATTGTTCGAAGTTTGTCAGTCAATTAGTCACATGTTGCCAGTTTATTTAGTACTGCAAGACAATATAAACATGAAGCAACATGTCAAAGACATATGCTGTGTAAATCAGTTATGCCAGTGGCTGTAGAGTTTATCACTGTGGTTGGATTTTACCTTACACTTTATGTAAAAGTCGACCTAATGAGGGCTTCTCAAATAACTTCATTTTACATGTTGCATCATTTGAACAATAAATGTTTCCTAAAAACGTATTTATTTGACACATTTACAACCTGTAATGTAAAATTATTGTCCAAAGATTTAGACATTGAAATAGTTTAAAGTTTTGTAGCAATGACTCATGATATATCTATATTCACTGATTCACTAGATTAGGTGTCTCATACATCTAAGACATGTCTTTGTAACTATTTGGTCATTTCATAAATTTTGTTTGGTAGCAAAAGCATATAACAACATTTACTTTACCTTATTCCATATTTTGTTACATGTAAAGCTTTTTGTACAAATTGAAACATATAACTGATTTTATCAAGATTTTTCTTTGACAAGCTTACTTTTTACCTTAATATTACCCAGTCACAGTCCTGCACATTCGCCATATGTTTCAATAGAATTGGAAGACATGATGCTATAGGAAAACAATGCTCACGCAATGCCATTTTGCATTTAACAGACCGGGATACATAATATGAACGCCAACTAAGTCAGGGCGCTGCAAATCTTTTGGGACAAATGATAAAATCCGTACATGGGAAGAAGCAAAGCAATTGCAACTCAAATATTGGAGTTATGACCAAATACTGGAGAGACGCTTTACTCACCTCATTGTGATTCTTAAACTGATGATTCTTACCTATTTTCTGATTAATTCTGCTAATCATCATCTGAACACTAGAGGCACTCAGAGTATTGAAGATATGTCTGCAGTTGTTTAGTTAATCTGTTAATAGTAAAGAAAAGTTAAACGAGACAGTACTGTGTTTGCAAAGTGACGTACTCTCATGATGTAAAGAAAACTGTGAACTGCAACCCGTTGATCTTGGCGTACATGCACTATTCATAACTGGAGTGCATCAAATGTTAGACACAAACTTCAAACATATGACAAAGCTAGATATTCCAAAATATGCACTTTGTTTCCTTTGGTCTGGACTTACGCAACATTTGTGTTTTTAATACAGCAGCATATAGGGACTGAAAGGAAAAAGTATTGCAGCAGCTTAATAATGTAAATATTAAGCTTAGAAGTATCCATTTGTTTTAAGAAAAGCAAAAACAAATTGTGAGGATTAAAAACAGATTTGTTACCATGTGACAGCATCTCACCATAATCTAAATTCTACAACACAAACTCGAACATAAAACTTTCAACAGCTTTGATTTGACTTAGTTAGGAGATGGCATCATTAAGTTTGCTGAAATCTTTCTACATGGCTCAAATATGTTTATTTTGTTTCATTATGTTAATGTCCTTAAGTAAATCTCTTAGAAATCAACAGCTTTTTCTCCCTTGATTGCCATTTTAGTTAACACAAAGCTTGGCCATCAGCTAGATGAATCAGCCAGGAAGTGAGTTACAAAAAAAAAAAAAAAAAATCCTCCCTTTGACACCCGGGATCATTTGAAGTTGTAGAGAAGGAGCCTCATTACTGCCAGGGCCCACATGGGGGGTTTACTCCCAGATGCAGTTTAATGGCAATAAAAAGGAAAAGGCTTCAAGGTTACGAGACGTCGAATAGCTTCGGAGGAGACGGCCTGCTCTCGCAGCGCCCTGCGTCCCACGTCACTGGAGCCAGTGGAGTCATAAATGACTGCTAACACCAACAGTAAACGGATATAAAAAGACTCCCGGTTTCCTTTATACGACCCATTCTCCTTTGCTCAGGGGGTTTGTTGATAGAAGCTGGGGGCATGAATGGAGAGCATTGCAGACGAGAATAGAATCAGTAAGGGCAAACTCAGGGGTCAAATTTTTCTTGTCATTTTATTGGTTTTACAACAACTTTAAGGATTTATAAAAACCTGTATTTAAGCTGTTTCAACAGCAATCTAATATGTTGTACATCAACATATTAGATTATACTCTCCAACACCACTTGCAATAAATTACACAATGAGCTATTTGCCTTCATTTTGAACAACTCACATTATTTCAGAGTACTCTTAATGGAGCAGTAACCTCTGCTCAAATGTGTGTTGCTGTCAGTGCAAGCTGACAGGTCAGGATCAGTTAGGCAAATCATCCAGTTTTTTCACTTTGGATTTCTAGATTACAACAGTCTTAGACATCGGAATGTTTTTTACCATAAAAATTATTCTTAATTTCTTCCAAAATATTAAAATTTATACTTGAAACTTTGTTGAAAACCATCTTGATTTAAAAAAAACCCCTCAGATTTAAGTTGTGCATGTATCTGTGTGCTGTGTAATAGAAGTATACTGCTATTGTCTCGTAGTGGAAACTTTTCACTTTGGTGTTTGTCATACGATCACAAAAAGAAAACATCCCTCCGTATCAGAAAGTGAACACACCCAGAATTCTAGGCTCATATTCAGCCTCTCTGCAGTGAAGATTAACCTTCCCTTTAGGTGGTTCTTAACATAGACCTGAAAATTGATATGCATCAGCTCTGTAATTCAAAGGTAGTTTTCAAAGAGGGGACACTTCTTCTTCTCCACCAGTAATGACCATCATGCCTTGTTAACCTATTTCCTAGAGGTTACATATGTGTGTGAAATTGCCCTTAAGTCATTCAGAATAGCCAGAACTAAGTATATTATTTCCTACTAAATCAGTATCCTAACTCCTTTAGAAAACTTTGGGATTATAATATTTATCTGATGGTATCATTTAGGAAGAGGGGAAGGTGAGGCCCAGAAGAACCACAAAGATTTAAGGAGGAATTTCACTTTTTCTGTTTGTCAGGGATTAGCTGAAAAAATCTCTCTGGAAAGCCCAGCTATTCTTAAAATAGTTTTATATTATTATAAAGCAGAAATACAAATAGGAATTTTAATGGGTTCTTTTCAGCATGGAAGCAAATTATCTGCAGGGGGAAAAAACAAGTTGGTTAAAAAGTTACGCTCCATGTTCACACTATCCTCCTCACTTCTTTCCAGCCAGCTCATTTCAGCGGCCCCAGGCCTGCTGAATGACCTCTGACCCCTGAACTGGAAAGAGGGAAGCTTACGCCACAGCTAGCCTTAGCTGAGGGGAAACCCAACACCGTCATCCTTCAATCCAATCTCAAGGCTTTACATTCATATCCCCTCCATAACCTCCTTCTCCTCTTTTAGTGCTAACTAATCCAGTGACCTGGCAAGCAAACCTATCGTTGAGACCTTAAGGGTGAGATAGGGGTCAGAGCTAGTGATATGAAATTGATCAAACTGCCTTTAAACTAATGGGTTCCAATACAACAACTCACATAATCCATAGTTTTTCTAAACTTCAGAGATGTCTCCTTGCATTGTTATAGTTGTAATAAGTGCAATTGTTCCAGGTTACTTTCTTGATAAGCTACACAAACAAAGAGAAAGTGAGGCTTAAACAACATCAAGTATATCTATTTGTTCAATAAACATGTTATGGCATTGCAGATTACCTATCTGGTCTTGTCCTACCTAAAACTCTGGTAATAAATTGTGATGTTTGCTCCTAAACATGCTGCCATGTTTAGCAGCAAACATCCTGGCATATTGCTGCTAAAGATGGCAGCCATTTTGCAAACTTCTATCCATCCATTCAACATATTTCACTGCAAATTGTTTTTGGCAGCATATTTGATATCATACAGGTGCGACTGATGTAAACATGTAAAATTCATGACCAATGATGCTGAAGTTCACTCGACATTCACAGTTTCCAATTTGTAGCTCAAAATAGTAAAACCTTTAAAGAGATCAAACTTGAACTGAACTGTCTTATGTAGACACTAAGTTAGGCTAAACTCATTCCTTGTTTCTACTGAGCACAGGCTGGAGCAGTTCAGTGTACTTGGTTATGGTTGGGCATGTTCAGATTTCTGATTTCTACTCCCACTTGGAGTCTCATTCGGCAGAGTTAATACTGATGCAGCGACAAATGGATGCATTAATGTCACATGTCCTCCTGTCCTCCAATTAATGAACTGTGTTGTGAGATGCCCATACCGTTACCAATACTGTTGCTCTGTGAACCTACAACTGAAGGGGGCCCAGCAGTGGTATGGCACAGGTTGGTTGTATGGACCACTTTTACAATGGAAATAGACAAATTAGTGTACCAAACAGCACCAATTTGTGTTGTAGCACTCAGTATAGGATTAAGACATTTTTTAATTGCTCTTAAGGTATCTGGGCTGCATTAATACAATCCAAAGTTCAAAGTAAAAAAACCTGAACTGTCAAAACCTGATCTGGATTGAACTACACTGAATAATTTACTGGTTTATGTTAATGAAATCCTTATCCTATTTCCAAGAAACAAAAAAAAAAGAGGCGATTTTCTCTTGTTTTTTGGAGCATTAATACTCTATAGTGCTTTAAAAAGCAGTAAGCACATTACAGATGTCTGAACTTAAATATCCACGGTAGAAGCTGTGCCATTTATGCTATTATCTCTCCAATGTGGATGAATTAATTCTGCAATGACAAGTGGGCCAAATTCTAACTGAAATGTTAAAGACTTATTTTCAGTTATACCAATGTTTTGACTGTTGCTGCTTCTAACTGTGGCACATATTTTGTTTAGGGGGTGATTACTTTTTTTTAATTTTTTTACACAAGGCCAGGTTAGTGTGGATAGCTTTGCTTCCTTAAGATTGTAACTATCACTATATTTATTAAAGTCATATTTATCTGTCATTGAAATACGTTTGATCTGAAATACTTAAATGTTTTTTTTTGCCAGCTTTATAATTTAGACAAATCTGGAGTCCTTAAAACACAGTTTGTGATCTGGTAAAGATTTATTCTACTTATGAGGACATTTTACAGCTATTTGGGGAATTAGATCACCCAAATGGAGTTATTTGGCAAGTTAAACTTCAAATCAATTATTCTGCACTGATTACAGATTTGTTAAAACATGACTTGACATTTATAATCTATTCATTTATCTTTCTCATTTTCAACAGATGTGGAAACAAATTCATGCTGTGTAGTCAGTGTTTAGAAAAGTATTTTTGATTACATTTGCAGATGAGTTGTTTCTTGGTGCGAGACGACTGTAAAAGTAAACTTTGCTTTGGCTTCACATTTTGCCTTCTGGTGCTTTACATTAAAAGAACACCTGCATTATTACAGGATGATGGGTCTCTACGGGCCAGGGCATAAGTGTTATTAAAAAGCTGCGGCGCATGTCCCTGTCACAAAATTAATTTTCTGTCAGTAAAGAAACAAGGGTTGATTTTCTTTGTAGCAGCTGAATAATTAGCTTCATGGGAAGTTTTAATAGGCCATGGGTCATAAAACATCACAAAAATGAAACAAAGCCTAAAAAAAGAAAGAAAAGGCAGCAAGTTATTGAACCTCCATAATGCAATTACCCATATAGTTTATCCTTCCCCCTAACTGTCTCCTTCCTAATCACACATGGTACACACATTAGACACATATATGCACATTTCTTCTTTTTTATTTTTCCTTTTAAGTTTCCTTTTTATGACACAATTTTACGCTTTGCCACACGTGCTCTGAGGTTTGAAAGCCTTTGTGGTAGATTTATTTCCATCACAATTTGTCTTTAGAGCAAAAGTGACTTTGCTTTAAATTTCCAAAGCTTAAAGCTTAATAGAGTAAGCTCCTTCTGTTTGTAAATATACCCTGACTCATAAAAAACACTTTGTAACTTAACTGCCCAATTACGTAATATAACCACAGACACAATCTTAATAATTGTAAGAAATGCTACATATTTGAAAAACATTTTTGTCCACATTTGACAAAAAGTTAACAGCTGCTGTTGCAGCTACAAGCTGTGCTAGCTAGTTGATAAGGTACATTAAAAGGAATAAATCAAATTGTCATAAAATTCCACATTAACAAAACAACTCTTATTTACAGTGGCTTTTTAGCCAAATCATTTTGTCATTTGCTTTGTATTTCAATTATTACTGGGAATACCTAATGTCATACTATACATCTACATATATTGGATACAGATAAAAGTAAAATGTAGCTGTCCAAGAAATTCATCTAATCAGAGTAAAACATTATTTGGTAAAAATAATAACTGATCATAAGATCTGATTCAATATTTATAGTGATGTGTCAAACAAAAATATAAAGTTATCAGAAAATTCTGCTATTTTAAACTCCAAAATAATAATAAAAACAAATAACATAGTTGCAAAATAGATCCAGGCAGATAAAACATGTTTTCCATTTTCTTTTCAACAAAATTTATTAAGCTAGTTTTTACAGCATTTAATGTATACATTACTAGAACAGGGTAAAATACTTGCAGTGACAGTATATATTATTTACTGTATATTCACTTGATCTCCAAATGGCACAACAGGCTCAGAAGATGGAAAAAACAGAACAGCAAAGACTGTGAACAAACAAGAAGTCTCACTTTAACATAAACTGTAGAGGTTTATTTGGTGCATTTTTGTTTAAAATATATATTTGTTTTTACTTCTAAAACAAATACATATTTGTTTTAGAAATACTTCTATTTGTTTTTACAAATAGAAGTATTTGTAAAAACAAACTTGAGTAACAGTAGTTACTCGAGCAACTACTGTTACTCAAGTAACGTCATGAAAATACTAAGTAAAGTTAAAAAGTACCATTAAAAAAGTAAACTTTTTTAGCGTTACCCAAGTAACTGGTATTTGTTACTGCTACTTTTGCATGGGGGTAACAATTTAGAAGTCATATAAAATCACAAGCCTCTTTATTAGATTTACCTGTTAAGTTTATCAGGTAAAAGTGTGTAAAAGCAAATCGGCCAATTAAGATCATTTGGTGGTCCCTTTGTGCGCTCAAATGGAGCGCACAAGAAGAGAAAAAGAAATATTGTAAATGTACTGAACAACTCAGTTGTGAAAACACCATTAGACTTTGTATAGAGCACTGAACTTTCAGCTTAAGATGGACTGGTAGTTAAGTTTGTCAAAACCAGATATTCCTGCACACTATAAATATTGGAGCAAAGTTTAGAGGGCAGCATTTTGAACATAGCATTCAGATTGAGTCTGTTTCTGTGATGAAGTTCTTCATCAGCAGCTGTAGATATATATGTAAGAGCACTTCTGGAAGGAATTTCTTGCACTCTGTCATGAGAAAACATTTTACATGGTGGCTAATTTCTCTAATTATCACATGTGGAATGGCTCCCAGATGACAGCAGAAGGAAAACAGCTCTCACCCAGCAGTATTATGCCTTCAACATATACAGTTTCACAACTTCAGAACCCAGTCATGCCTACATACAGTTTCTCTAACTCCATCAAGTTTGTACCAATATACTCTGATGTAACACAGCTGGCCTCTTCGATCAGAATATCAGATCAAATCCTCAGAAAAATCTGTTGGTTCAGAAATGCAATCCAGACTTCTATAATCGTCTACATAATCATCTACGTGCAACACTTTGTTCTCGTTACTGCCAGTAGCCCATGCTAGTTCAGTTGAGAATAACTGGAGCATTCCCATTGGCTGAAAATAACTTATTCCAAAAACACTCTATGAGAAGACAGATGCTTTGCTTCGACAAAATAGGACAAAATGCCTCCAACGCAGGGTCAGGACATTCTGAGGGTCAGAGCAATGTTTTTCAAATGTGCCTGCCTGGGCTGTAGCTGTGTTTTAGATTGGACGGTCACAGCTGTGGGGTCTTTCTGCAGAGCAGCTGTTTGAGATCAGATGGAGTCCCGTGTGTCCAGTCCAGGCTCAGCAAACCCCTTTTCGATTACCCCCAGAAGAACCAAGACCGCTGCGGCATTCCAGCAACTTGATCTCATGTGAGTTCACCAACGGGGGGCAACGTAGAGCAGTCACATCTTGCTGGATATTTTTATGTGCTTCAATTTTAGATTTAATGTGGTATTAAAACCTGAATAATGTGGTATTTCCATGGGTTTCAAAATTTAAACATCTAATGCAGGGATCTTGGGTAAACTAGAGTATTTGCAGTTTTTTTTTTCCCAAGACTTTATTCCTTGTGTAACTTTTATAATGTTGCATCCATGTAGTATTGTCTATCTGATTTCATTTCCTGTAACATTTTGTTTTCACAACAGCTTTGACTTCAGCAAACATGTAAAATAACCAAACAATAACACCTTTCAGCAGCTGACTCAAGTAAAACGATCCGGCCTTCATGTCTTTTTTGAAAAACGACTCGCCTCAGCATTTGAGCAGTGAACACTTATGATGTCATGTGTATCAGTCTTCCTCACAGCTTTCATGGTGCAACCACTACAGTTGATTTATAGCCACAAACATTTTGAGCAGGTGGCGCTTCCAGCCCCCTTCACATAACCTTGCTGTCTCCTGCCTCACAGACTGACTACATTTAACTCATTTCACCATATATGCCTGACAAATCTGTAAAAGATGTGGAATCGGTTATTTTTCTCAGCATTTCCTCATGTCTTTTTAGTTTTCTTGTGCGGTTTTTATGCAAATGTAAGTAAACAGAAGTTTCTGATGAAGAATTATGGATGGGACAATAAAAACCATGAGCCGGAAAGAGATTGTAGAAAAAAGAGGGCAAAAGAAGTAAAGACAGAGGAGGAGAGAGAGGATAAGAGATGGGAACCCGCTTGAATGCCGAGTGCAGCTGCAGAATGGCATTTCATTGGGATCTGTCAGCTCGACTCTGATTGGCCTGACACTGCTAATCCCTCCAGATGTTCAGCATTAACTGATGAGTGCGTGACTGTTCTGTGCGGAAGAAAACGCAGAGAGAGAGTGCCTGAGGACTCCATGGCTGGTGGGACTAGGGTAAACAGAGCCTCTCATGGACCACTGTCCATGGGATTTGGGGAGATTTAGGGAACAGGATGATCCAGCATCCGGGAATTAGGTGGCTCAGAGTGCAGACTGTGTCAGCAGTTTGGGATCCTGGATCCACAAGTGGCTTTGCTGGCCTACCTTCATCAGCACTGAAAAGCTGTTCGATCACATACAGAATTGCCAGACTTTAGATTCTCTCCTTAAAAAATGTTAAAGGATGTCAACGTGTCTGTTTGGGCGAAGCCCCCAGGCTTTTATCCTTTCTCTGTAATCCAGCCTTACAATCAGCACTGGCAGGTGTCCAAAATCTCAAGCTAAGCTGAAAAGCCAGAATTTCCTGAAACTGACTGATGTATTGATTCAGACTACAGCTCTCCAGTTAAGACGAGTTGTGATGGCAGTGGTGGACAGCTGGCCTAATAAACGGCTTTCAAAAAGAGAATATTATTTGTTTGGCTAAGAGCTGTTGTGTTGCTGATCAGTAAATGCAAACTTTTAAACACTAATGGTTTTTCCTCTTTTTACTTTCAGTAGCTCATTAAATTCCCAGCAGTAGTTGTCTAGACTTATTTTAATTGATTTAAATCTCTTTAGAATGTCTTTGAGTTGTCTGTTATCTGAAAATATTTTTTAACTTAAAGCGAGGAATTTCCTGAAACGGTGAAACATTGGTTAGAGCTGAATGGGACCTGCAACGACTCAATTACAAAAATTCCTGAAGGCAAAATCTTAACTTGACGCTTCATTTAATTTACTTGACAGTGTTCGTATTTCCCGGGGGGCAGCTATTGTTGTCGCACAACATTTCTGTGTAGACATTAATTGTGATGGAAAATCAGTAAAAGACTTGGAATGTTTGGGATGAAATCCCGCAGAAGAAAAGCCATTATACCCTATAGCAGGGGTGGGCAACTCCAGGCCTCGAGGGCCGGTCTCCTGCAACTTTTAGATGTCTCCCTGGTCCAACAGACTTGACTCAAATAGCTGAATCCCCTCCTAACTGCAGTCAGGTTCTCCAGAGTCCTGCTAATGACTTCATTATTTGACTCAGGTGTGTTGAAGTGGAGATACATCTAAAAGTTGCAGGCCCTCCAGGCCTGGAGTTGCCCACCTCTGCCCTATAGTAAACCAAGTTAGCTCAGCAGAATAACATAACATGGAAAATGATTTTGCTGATGCCAATGGCAACTTTATGTGTCATATTTTCCAGACTAAAAGTCCAACCTTTTTTTTAATAAACTTTAAAATCAATCTATAGATGGCTCCATTATTACTTTCGTAAACAATGCACTGTGTGTGACATCAGCAATATTCATATGCGCGTGCTTTGGTGATGTAAAGTGACACAGATATTTCATTGGGTTGGGTTGGGTTTAATTAGCATGAATTACCATGTAAAAAAAATAAAATTCAGCATAAAATAGGAATTGAACATCAAGACGTAGCCTTGGCTACAGAACAGCTTTTACACTTGAAGATGATCAGCTGGTTAAATTAATCTAATTAACAGCCTCTAGTGTTATGACAGCACCAGACAGTATGTGCATAAATGTCTACACAAACAGGACATAAGAAGATGATCAACAGTGATGTTTAGGAATCATGTTTGGGTGTTTCAAAGTGAAATGTGAAGGTCAGTAGATAATACTTGTAGTTGCTTGTTTCCCAGACACAATATACACAAGCCCTGGTTGTTTTTCTGCTGGAGGCTTCATATGACTGCCATGAAGGGTCTGTCTGCTTTCCTCGCTCCAAAACAGACAAGGAGAAAGAAGCAGCTGCAGCCGGCCCCTCTGGGATCCATGCCGAAATAAAACTATCAAATGCCCCCGGACCGAGGACAGATTGCTTAATGTGTGAAAGCTGCACTGTGTTCACAGACATGTTTTGTCTGCTCTGGCAGACTTGTGAATACAAGTTTCTTTTCTTCTTTTTACCACTTTCTGTATTTTGGTGTGACGCTATGGAGGAAATGATAACTGGAAGGGGTCAGTTTGTAGTTCTTGTAGGAACTCAAGTGGTTAAAATAACTCTGCATGTCCTTGGCAGAAATGAATGGGTAAAGCTGTTGGCAGAGCGTGAGGTCGGGCGGTAAGAAGGGGTGAAGAAGTGGGTATGGTGTGAGTTTGGGGGGCAGGCAAAGATTGTCACCAAAAAGGCTGGCAGTCTTCCGGGACCCGGTCTAAAATCCTGTCACAATTACACTATTAGCATGCTCAGCTGCGCCTCTGTTCTTCTTTTCTCCAGCAACCTATGACAACCAACAAGGCACATGAGTCCATCAGAAAAAGAGTCTGTCAGAGGCCCATTGTGTCCTCAGCCTCCGTGCCCTCACCCCACTATTGACTCTCAGCTGTTGAAGGGAGCCAGAGAAACCAAAGGCATCATGGGAGCTGCAAGAGCACTTGTGGTGCTGGCTGTGATTGACAAAAACTTGGCAAGCAGAGTAACTCACCACTGAAGCATGAAATGTGAACTTCAACTGAAAGTCTGCTTTTCAGGAAGGAAAAACTTTTAGTTTTGAAAATACATCAGCAGCTTTGAAACGGTAAAAGAAGAAAAACAATTTCTGGTAAAATCGTAATATCTAGGTTCAGGTTTCTGGTAATATCTAGGTTTCAGATTATTCTTTAAAATTGTTTCACTTCAAAACAACAATTGCCTTTATCCTAGTTATCCTGTACCATGTATTGTATTAACCATATTTATATTTTTTTGTGTGCCTTTAACCAGAAAAAATATTTATTGGCACAAGTTGCTATACACATATTTCACTTAGTAGCTTTTTTATTTTTAACCTTAGAAAAATGTTGGGGACAAGATCAGTAAGTACTGTAGTACAGGTTGTCATGAATAGGTGGAACGATGCTTTGATCAAAATTGTCCCTCCCCATTCATTTCTAGATCAATTATTAGGAAAATTTAAGAAAAAGTAAATTTTGGGAAAAATGTTGCTTATATTCCAAAAATGTTTTGGTCATCATCCAATAAAAAGTGGGATTTCATTGGTATTCGTGTGTGTAAATGCAGGTGGCAGAAATTTCAGCTACCTCTATTTTTAAATGTCTTGTTGTAGAGTAACTTGGTTTACCTCTAACCAGGTTACTAACTGGTACTAGACTTAGAGCCATGGCAATGGCTCTGCTTTCAGTGGCCGTCTCCATGACAGCAAGACAGTTGCTCTGCAACACTGTGAAACTCTTCAGAAACTGTTTGAATGACATTACAAAGAGTCTAAAGCCCCAAGGACAGAATGCACCAAAACAAACCCAATCCACCAAATCCAAACATTGAAATCCAGAGGATACATTGCCAACACAGTGACAAACCCTGGAGAAGTCCTGAAATCACACATCAATTTTTTTTTAATTTTTTTTTGCTGCATGCAGGGACCCATTTCACTGGTTTTACCATTGAGATTGACTTTGGATTATTATCATCTTTGAACTTGAAGAATGGTACTCCAAAATCAGATCGACCGTCCTTTATAGAGACAACACACATATAAGACGAAGCTCTGAATGCACACACATGTTAAAAAAAAGTTTGCTGGACCTACATGTTGTTTTGCATTATGGGTACTTGATGTATCCATTGAACACGTAAAGGGATAAAAAAAAAAAAAGCAACTCATGGATGAATGTATTAAAATGTAATCAATATGCTGCTCTCTCCTACTCTTTCTGTGTTTTAGGAATGATTCATTTTATTATTTAATTTATTTGTTAAAAGTATCTATCTCTGAAAAAAACCTTCTTTAAAAGCGTCACATTCTATATTTATGCAATGCATCATTTTATTCATGATATTTTAATTTGTGATTGTTTTCACTGACATTAGGTTTTTTTTTTGTTTGCTTGATTTATTCACCACAAAGGCCTAACTTTGTTGCTCATGATCGATTTATTGCGCAAAACATCCAGGGAGGTGAATACTTTTTTACGCACTGTAGAGATTATCAAGTAGAAGCTGCTCTGTATTTTCACAGTGTGTGTGTGTGCGTGCGTGCGTGCGTGTGTGTGTGTGTATGTGTGTATAAGTGAACAATTTAATGGGTTGTGTAAAGTGATATTGTTGTGGCCTCTCTGTGACTTTACTGCTCGATTTAACTCCATCAGCTACAGGAGCCAGACAAAGTTTAAAAGTTGAAATGGAGATTGAGCAATCTTACCAGGCACAGTGTTTCATTAACATGACAAGCTGATAAAATGCCAGTGGGCATGCATTTGGCTGACGAACAGCAGTCTTTCCTTTACAACTGCGTTAATTAACCCTTCCCACAACAGAGGCAGACTGCAGCTCAGGAGCCAGTTGCTGCTGAAGAAGCCACAGTGTGGAACATAAAGCCCCAACAAGACCTCCCTAAAAATAACTTCTTGCTAAGAAATAAATAAGATGGTTGTCTTCCCTCCATGCAGACCCAAACCTGCTGATTTGGAGGGAAGTCTAACGAAATCATCTTTAGCAGTCTACTAACATTTTTCTCATATATGTTTTGGCTTTTCATTCAAGTAAAAGGAAACTGCCATAGTGATCCTCAAAATACCATGAGTTTCCGGACCCATATAACTGCTTCGGCTGTGTACCTTTGGAGCAATGCAAGATGTTTCACAGAAAAGTGTAAAAAATGTCAAGAGTTTCCAGTTTTCTTTTTTGCATACCACTGACTTGTCAGCTTAGTTACATAGGAAGCACAAAGTTTCTACAAATTTTCCTATTCAAAATTCAATACTTTTCTTCACAAATCTTAAGCTGTTTTGGACAGTTTCACAAAATTGCAATCATTTAAGTTTCTAAAAACAATACCTCAATTTTCACTTGAATCTTTTGTTTTTGCAACTTATTAGACTTTCCATGGCTTTGCAAGGGTAAATATGAACGCTAGAATGAAAAACTTAAAGCCACTTTTTGCTTTAATCGTGTTCCAAAATGGTCGCAGTGTTTAACAACTGAGTTCTCTATCAAAGATAAAAAGGCATCATCACATGGGACTGACATCTTACATTTAAATACAATGGTTAAATCTTTACATTATAGTTGCAAAAAATTGACTATCCTTTAGTTATAATATTGACATGTTTATGATTAGACATACATTTTCCTACATTCATGCACATAAATTTTTTGACAGAAGAATATATTCAGTGTTTTAATTCTTTTGGCAACAAATGATCAGAGCAGGCGGTGCAGAGTGAAAGGAATAATTAAACGGCTGCTTTTGTGCATAGTGTTTGAAGAGCAAGTCAAAAGCTCCTGAAACTAAATGCTGTTGACAGTTCATTGAGACACAGAGGAGCAGCTTTAACAGCTCTCTCATCGGTGCCCTTGTCACGCTGTTGATGCCCTCAGTGACACGGCCCACTATGCAAACACACGGACACCAGTTCTGTGCATGCACAAACTGTTGTACACAGAAACACACCCACAACATATTTTATTTTCTGCATTTAGATAACTCTATTTACAGATTAGAATGGTGATGCAATACATATTTTCAATTAATGTTAGAAACAAAGTGCTCTGGGCATGAATTCAAATTATTGTAGGTCTTTTTTAATCTACACCGGGTCTAAATTATAGCCTGTATTCTGGCTCAAATACGTATGTATATGGAGGAGAATTATCCTTCTCCATGCTAAGTTCTTGATGCATGAGGCTGAAGAAAAGTCAGTGAGTTGAATTCATTAATTCCATTTATTAATACCAAAATAGATCTGGTCCATTCCTCATGCTACCTTTAGGAGTTAGCAGGACATAATGCCCCATTAAAAAAACACATTTTATATCTTGTAAACAGTCTACAGATTTGCTGCAGGTTGAGGCTGGGGTCGTTACAGAAGTCTGTTTTACATTAACCTTGTTTTGCAACGCTCCTCTGTGTTCATGTGTTGATCATCTGGCTGTTGATTGTAGGTACAGTTGAAGAACTCACAGATTATTCTCCATCTTGCTTGTTTTATTTGTCGTGTGTAATGCATCAGTACCATTAGCTGCAAAAGAAACGCTCACCATGATGCTACCACCACCATGTTTGTCATTTGGTACAATTTTCTTGGGTTTGACTCCTTCAAACATCCATCCTGATGGAAGTGGTGACCCTAGACAGGTCAGTGCTTCATCACAGGGCAACTCATTTTGTCATTTATACTTTTTCTTACGCCGACACTGAACTCATCAATATGAATCCCCTGAAACCCAATTCAGTTTTGTGTGTCACTGAGCTTCTGCTTTCAATTCAGAAATACTTTATTTATCCCAAAGACAAAGTAAATTTTGTCATAATTCATATCACCTAAGTATCTTCAAAGAGTCGTTTGATGGTGATACTGTGGGCAGGAAAGAGTTCAGTAGCCGTCAGTCTTGCAGCAAATCTGAAGAGGCCTCTGACTGACCTGTTGTCAGTCATGAGACCTGGTGTCTCATGACTGTCTGCTAAATATCCAGGCAGCAGACGATATTTCACAGAAACATTATGCTACCACCACCATGTCCTGGATGACACCATCAGTTGATAGCAAGCAACTTCTAATCCACGTCATTTGCTTTTGCTTCTCTTTAAATCTTTGTCGGGCTGTATGTTTAGAAAGACAAGCAGAAAAATTGATGATATGATCATTTCCCATTATGGTGTGAACTTCCTCTTTCTCTCTCTGCTCTTTTCTCCTGCTCTCCATCCATGAAGCCTCTTTTTCTCCATCTGAAATGACTTGCAGACTTATCTGGGCATCTGCAAATTTGTCAAATTTCTCATTGGTGAGGTTTTGTAATGCACTCAGCATATGTATGCAGTCTTGTCCTCTTCTCATCTGGGCACTTATTGTTTCTGTTGAGTGGTGGTGACACAATGAAAACAGGGACATGCTGTGCAGCCTGCCACACGAGGAAGAGTGCTCAGCAGAACTTTATTGAATTAACTCTGAGCGTTTGTTCCTAAACCAATATTGCAAGACTTTTGTGTGCAGGCGCACACAAAAGACTGCTGCGGAGGTAAAAAAGCCTCCAGGCAGCTCTTCATCAAAGCATAGCGTTTAGTTTAGGTCAAAAGAGAACTCCTGATCTGGAAATAACAGAGCATTCCGGAAGAACACAGCGGTCCCACCCAACCTCCCAGCTGCCTTCAACCTGTCTGTCTCTCTGGCTGCCCGTCTAACTTTCTCCACTTTAATTTATTTACTTTGAGACCTGCTGCTTCTGTCTGTCATTTCTCTTACATACCACACTGTTGCACATTCAGGCTGACTGACAGGAATTTATGAAGGCTAGTTTTAGTGCACTAACTCATTAAAGTTCATTGAGCAGAACTTACTAAATGGGGAGTATTTGGACATGTAGAGCCATTTTCACATTAAGACAAAAATAATTCTGCACATTTGGTATGAAAATAGAAATGGCAACTAGAAGCAGTTTCTTAGAATTATGTACAATCAACAAAATAGACCCTGGGGGTTGATCATATCATGATATTTTTGTTCACACCATATATCAGAGTGATTAAAATGTTTTACACCAGGAAACAAAGCTAAATCAAACTACACAATAGAAATCTAGAAACCCTCACTGTTGGGGAGGAAGTATTGTTTCACTTGGTCCTAAACCAAGGGTGCAGTTTTGATGTGGTAGGGTGCTAAACATTTCTTACTGCTTGAATATTCCCAGTAAGAAATGTTTGTTTGGGTCGTCTCTCAGCCTAAACTCCTACAAACGGAGAGCAATGAACTGCACAACAGGAGTAACCTGTTTTTTGAATGTGAACAAAAGATTCAATCCCAGACTCCCATTTGGAGTGTTACAGTGCTTACATTTTAAGATATAAATATATTGTGTCGCCTAAAGGTAGCATAAATTAATTGGTTAGTTTTAAACCAATTAACTAAACCGTAAATCTGAGAGACTAAACACAATTTGAGTGAGTTTGCTTGACTTTTAAACAGTCTGATAAACTGTATTGGTCTCATTTATCTGTTTGTTTTTTCTTCTGTGTTTTTCTCTCACACAAAGAAACACTCCTAAGTGATTCACTGTCACATAATTTTACTAAACGTTTAATGTTTCTGTTCTTTGTTTCCCTTCAAACATTGTTTCATTTATTTTCCACCACATTATGAAAGGAAATTGAATTGAATGAATGTTCTTTTTGTTGTGGATGAAAAACCTTTTGATTTGATGTTTGCTCATCCTTTAATTATAGGACAGGACTTCTTTTCTCAGCTGCTCCTCATGGCGAAGACAATTATATTGAGTGATTTCCTCTAGTTGACATTTAAGATGTGAATTTGATGGCACTAACAGCAACAGGCACAGTCGTGTCACGGCATGTTTAGGTGTCCAATGAACATTCAGTGTATACCACGCAACAGATGAGATCCAGACAAAGTAAAGCTCTTGATTGACCTAAAATGGAATAATCATCATTTTCTGTAGTTTGCATGTTTTAATGGTGCATACCTGCAAAATTCCTGAATAATATCAAGGTGCTCTTTCCTAAACCTCTGCAGGTAAATTCTACAAAATTCGTAGGGAACAAAACGAGTTTAATTAATGATCTGATCTTGGAAATATGGTCCCACATCACACAACTAAAGATAAGTTGTGAGACGGAAGGCTTGAGGGCACAACATGTGGGTTTCCCCTTGTTCAGCACTATCAGAGGGCTGAAGCATCAAAGCATCAGAGTTGGGCTGTTATCTCGAGCTCACAGAGGAGCTGTCACAGATAAAACAGGAAGTAGTTAAAGTGGTGTCAAGCTGCTGTTGTGCACCTCCAAATCTACCGCGCATTTACAGAACAGTAGGGCAGCAATACACAGGAATGCATGTGAGAAAATCTTTGCTGACCTTCACACAGACACACACCTCCACTCTTCCTGCTGGTCTATCTTTAAAGCATAGGGGTTAAGAGAGATAGCGAACAAAAAGATGATTTGCTGCTCAGCTCCTTGTGCGTGCAAAGATTTAAAGCCTGATTTCCTTTTGCTCACAACAGCCACCTGCTTCCGCCCTCATCTGCAGAGATGAGGTGGTTGTGTTTCATCTTCCCTCAGAATAAAGACAAACCAGTGAGAGCCCCTTTTGGGGATAAAGCCCAAATTTTTATAACCTTACTGCATGTGAGACCTTTAACAAAAATCCATTCATGCAAGTAAATTTTAATAAAAACAGGGGAGACAAGACCAAAATGAATGTTTGTGTATTTTCATAGACTGAGCAAGAGAATTAAACACTCAAATATTTCCCTGCATATAGAAAAACAGCAGAATCATCAAGCAAATCCTTACTGAAATGTTATACAGTTCACACTGCAGCTGAGAAATTTAAAGAAATATACTCCCCTGCCCCCCCTGCACACACATACAAACAATAAAATAAGTTAAATTAAAATAGGCTGGCAACTAATCTAACAAAATATTGACCAAGTCACCAGTCAGAGTTTTCACTTTTCAAACACTAGCTTAGCATTTACTATCTACAGGTAAAAATAAACCTGTTCATATTCGTTATTTGGACGTTGAAATATTGATACCACGCAGCAAAATAAACTACTGCAGGTTTATTTTTTACATTTATAAACTCCTTATTACTGGTGTAGATAATTAAGGATATTATTAGACTTGTGAGAGGTGCAGTTTCAGAAATAAATTAAATAAAAAATAATTTAAATGGATTTTAACACTTCCAGTTAAGATCTCTATTGTTCCCAAGTGGCTGCAGGATCTATGCAATGAAACAAATGTTACCACACCTTGCAAAGGTATCTACACCAGAGCATGGTTGTAAAATAGTTAGGGGGTTTCTTATAGCTAAGACAATCCAATTAAACTCAGTGGACTTTGTCCGCATAGACTTGAAATTCAATTTCACCTTATTAATTGCTGCTGTAAAAACACTAAAGGATTTTAACTGAAAACTATTAAGATACCTTCTGCAACCATTATAATGTTCAGTCAAGTCAAGCTTATTTGTGCAGCACATTTCAGCAACAAGGCAAGAGCTTGCTTTGTCAATTGCTTTGTGACAAGCAATTGTCAGTTGACAATTGACAATTGTCAATTGTTTGACAATTAGTCAAACAATCGACTAATTGTTTAGTCAGTTAATCCAGGAAGTGTTCTTTAGGTGTTAAATGTCAGATTTTATATTTGAGTCTCTAAAGGCTCATGCTAATTCTTTTTTTCAGAATTGGTAATAGTAATTTTGTTTCATTTTCACAACTATTATTGTTGTGCCCACTATTACTGGGTATATATTAAAATCTCTACCAAGTGTCTTTTTGAATTTATATATATTTACCTTCTTCTTCTGCACCTTTATACATATTTTACTTAGCAACACAAACACCAGACTTTGCAGCACCATTTTGCAAATACACACCAAATGCAAATCTATAATTTCTCATTTCTTCCTCAAAAAAATGCTAAAATTGGTTAATTAGATTAAATTCTCAGAAAAATGCTCATTGAGTTTTATAAAACATAAAGCTGCATGCACATATCATCAAAGGCAACTTGGATTTCTCTTGAGGCATCTTGAAATTATGTTGGATGTGCAGCCTCCCTAAAGTGGGAGAATGAAATAAGGGGATTTATCCACAGACACAAATCATTCCCAACTTAGAGCATTGGCACAAAAAGGAAAGAATGTGTAAAGAGCCTCCAAGCACAAAGAATTCAGGGTGATCAAAAGGAGAATTAGGGGTGACTTCTTCCACTGAGCCATTGTCTGTGTGCTTCATAAAGTATCACTCTGGGTAGAAGAGGAGGAGGAGGAAGGTGAAGAGGAGGGGGATCAAGGAGTTCTTGAATTAAAGAGCCTCTGCGCTTTTCTCTCACCTTTTAATCCACCACCTCACTCTTGTTATCCCTCACTACTTTCTTCATTTCTTCCTCCAGAAACAGATCCCTCTGAGATACAGACTTGGCACAAAGCATTTGTGTGTGAGTGTGTTTGGGGAAATTCAAAGCTTTTGAAGCTGAAAGCCCAGGGAGGACTGGGTGGGCCTGCTGCAGATGTGCTGTGTGTGCGTGTGTTTGAGCATGTGTGTGAGTGTGTCGTAGAGGGAGAAGGGAGGATCGAGCCACCGGGATAATGACCATGACAGCTGTCCAACAGGCTCGACCCCCTGCTGTCTTTTAAGTCCTTGTTTAAGGTTTGGCTTCGGCTCCCGCTTTGAACTGCAACAATAATTCCCTTGACATGCAAGGCCAAGATGCGTTTGGCAACATGTCATCTCATCCCTCTGACCAGCAGAAAGTAAAGTTCGCTCCATCACGTCTTGATTACCCTGTGTACATTCACATATATCCTTGTAGACTAAACACCTGCTGTGTTATCAGTTAACTGGAGAAGATCCTATTCATGAAATTGAAGCAAGACATCAAGTAATTGGACAATTGAGTGAAACTTGATTAGTGTATGGCATTTTTCTTTTTTGCAGTACTGAATATTAGCTACAGCTTTCTAGCCAGACTTTGCTTCAATACCCTAATTCTGTCAGGTGCATGAATATTTGCAAGCTTAACTCTAGTTACAAATCTTATAATGAAACTTGGGGAATTTTTGAAGAGGAGCTTGACTCACCAATAAAAATGTATCAACCAAATAAAAAATGGCGTCCTTTTACCATATTGTCATGTTTTTACACAAGAAGACATGTCTGAAGCAGCTGGTTTTCCACTGAATAGAATAATTTAATCACAAAGTAATAAAAGAAGTTGTTTATTGTAGCTTTAAGACCATTTCAACATTTCCTTAGAGGCGAGTTTACAAAATTAGAAACAACAAAAGACTGAAACGCCCCTCTACTTAAACTTTGCTCTATGGTGGTGAATCATAATCATTTGTCAGAGGTTCAAAAATGCATTGTGTTGCTGCTTACAAATTGTTGTAATTGCCACTGTGGTTGAATAGAAATCATGGTTACAGGCAAACAAATATTACCGCCAGTGCCCTTCCATTCCACCTCCTCTAAAACAAACACATTAATCTCTTTAAGGAGTTTCTCTTTCAGAACAGAACATACTTTTAAAATCACTAAAAAGGTTGTTGGAGCAAAAAACTACTGTAACAGTAAAAGGACCAAATACAAACCAGGTGAACTTTGGGGTTATGTTTTCTAAAGGTTTGTTTGATCAGAGAGGGACGTAGATCCAAATGTATTTTGCTTTTTGCTGACTGAATAAAACAATTTCAGGAATGATTGTTATGAAACTTAATGAACCTTTTATTCTGCCCTATTCTTTTTGGTGGATTTTAATTATTGCTCTATTGATATGATAGGGCATATCATGAACTTTCATGAGAAGGTCCTCGGTTCAATTCCCAGCCTGAGGTCTTTCTGCATGGAGTTTGCTTGATCTCCCCATGCATGCATGCATGGACTCTCTGCAGGTGCAATCCAAAAACATTAGGTCAATTTAATACTCTTAATGTTACGTTGTAACATGTTTTAGAACATGATGTTAGAGCTCCTGCTGTTCACCTGACGACCCTGCTGTTACTGTGATTTTCTTGAAAGAGCAGACCACCTACTTGGTTGCTGGTTCGATCCCCTCTTGACATGCCTCTGTCATTGTATCCTTGGGCTAGACACTTCACTTGCCTTGCCTGCTGCTGCTTCTGGTGGTGGTGCATGGCAACCTCACTTCTGTCAGACTTTGGAGTTCTCTGGACGTGATAAGGCGCTATACAAGTACAAAGCTATTTGTTTCAACTGAAAGTTTACTTCTTACCCAAAGAAGAGATCAAAATATTAAAAAATGCAATTTTTTACCAACTACCAAAACATTCACTTTATACATGATAATGACTTATCATTTTGGACTGACCCAGCCCAGAGTTCTGCATTCTGGTACCTGATTCTTCATGCATCCTAGCAGGCCTGCCTACAAAACTGTAGAGCAGCAACCAGCTGGAAGACTAGATACTTGAGAAAAGATGAAAGCACACACAAGAAATTTGTTTTTAATTTCCTGTGGATGACTTGCAGGTTCTGACCTGCTACTAAATCTGGCTGTCTTCCTGACACATTCAAGGGTTAACCTCCACTTCCCCCTGATCTCATCTCTTCTAAAGAATTCCCAACCTCCTGCTCCTTTCGGATGTCTATTAGATTACATTGGCTTTTCCTCTCAGCCAGTGACTTCCTGCCCTTCAGGGAACTTGAGATAAGGACCAGCTCTCTCAAACGCATTTCTGTAGATACAACTTCAACAAATTTCCTCTCTGAGCTCTGTCTGGAAAACAAAATCCACAAACAACAAAAGATAGAGGCTCAAAAATAACAAACAACCTTAGAAGCAGTGGGGACACAACTGCTCAAGGCGGTGTTTGGTGGAGCTTTGTGACCTAACGGTGCGGGAAGAGAGGAGATAAACAAAACAGACAATTTTCTGTCATCTCTGAGAACCCAATAAAACAAAACAATCCTCTCCGCTTCCCTGTCCATGAAAAGATCTGCAGAGATGTCCGCAGGAAATTCCACTTCCCCTGTGCCGGGAATGTCCTGGGAGGGTTTTATCAGCAGTGTACTGAAGTTTGAGTTTATAATAAGAGGAAAGCAAAGATGGAAATGCTGGTAGAAACATTGTGTCCTCCTGCTAGTAATAAGAAACTGTGGAAAAACACTATAGGATTTAGTCAATTTGTCTTTATAAAACCTGATATTTATAGCTTCAATGTTTCAGAGAGGAAGATCCTTTCAGATACAGTTACCCTCAGTTCTATGTATCTGTTATTTTTATTGAAAATTAATAGCAATCAATAAACTGGCTGGATATCTAATTGTTGCCCCTGGTATTATATCCCACAACTCAGACAAAATATTGACTATTTAGGTAAGGGGTGTCCAACGCCAGTCCTCGAGAGCTTCCCTCAATTTTTAGATGCATTTCTCTCGAACACACCTTAATGAAATGATTTAATTCCCACGTCAACATGTTATTCTGCACTGTGGTGCATACATGAGGGTGATTGACAGTGATAAGATCCTCCTCCTGGCTCTGATTGGCTGTTCCTGACAGAGCGGTGCATTTCTGCAGATGGCAGTAGGACCACAGGGAGGAGGCAGAGAAGCTTGATTTATTTCACAGATAATCTATCTCATATTAAAACTGTCAGGAGGACGTAGTGGCAGTTTAAACAAACATATTTTATGAAAGCTGCCTTCTGCAGCTTTAAAGACTTCATCCAAGTTCAAGCTGATCAAGAGAAAATCTGGAGAAAGTAGAATTCTCTAAAAGTGGAAATACTGTAACTCACTTTTTCACTGGAAAATGCAATTTTATGAGCTGTCGTAATGTGTTAACAAAAGCATCTTTTGGGAAAGAGAGTCTTCTTACACCATCTTTTACTAGGTTGTGGTAACACAGTGGTGTAACGTTTGACATCACTGCCTATAAATTTTCAACATCAAACTCATGCGACAAGAAAAAATGTGCAGAAAAATGCTGGTCACTGTCCAAACTAGTTATAATTTTAACTGTGCTGATTTGAAATATTATTGATTTATATCTGTAGTGAAAACAATCCATTTAGAATGTCAATGTCTGTTTTGTTTATCTCCTTAATGAATTTCTTTCACCAAAAATACTATTTATTTTCCCTATTTTAAGCTATAAGGTCCATAAAAATGTGACAAATGCTATAAAGTTCAAAACAACCTCTAAAATGACTAATGAGGATAACAGCATTTGTCTGTAATAGGACAGCAGTCTTTTCAAGCTGACCCTGCTACAACGTTGGACTTTCATTTCTCTATTTGCAGTTCAATAATCTGCCATTAGGGGGCATCTCAGCCTTCCCTCATGTGTGAACTGACTTTTGGGTGTTAAACTCTGGTATGAAGTATTTATTTGCCTCCCATGTTTTTGTTTCTAACTGAATATGAATGAATGGCCGCACATTTGCGTGCAAGACTAAGCTCATTTGTGTTTGTGTGAATCTTTCTTGGGAGGGGGGAAATGTGCTGCCTGCCTGTGCATGTGGACACAACTGCCTCCATCTGTGTGCAGCTGCTTGTGTTTTGTGTCTGTATTGTGTGTGTGCATGTGTGTGGGGCAGGCATTAAGTCCTATCTATTTACAGAACGGCTATGTTTGGCCAATACTTCCTGACTTCCTTGCTCTTGGCAAACACACAGACAGCTACAGTTGGCGTATTGTTTTAGAACCGGGGCGAGATTGTTGGTACTTGAAAGAGATTTGGGCTTGCTTGTGTTTGACTTTTGCGGTGTGTCTGTTTGATATCGATCATAAACGATAACACAGCTGAAGGAAGGAAAAAGCATCTCCTGCCGAAGCTCCCTGTTCTTTTATGTTGAGGTGGAAGAGAACAATGCTGCAAGGCCCAGCAGATATGTCTGCTTTACTCTCCCTGTTCTGTTGTTTATAAAAACACACGGGGCTTTCAAGCTCTTCTTCTTTCTCTCCCAAAAATTAATCTATTTTCTAACTTGGCCTTGTGTTTTTGCGTTTTAAAGATTAGCTGTGCCTAGAGTTTGACTCTTCTGCTCGAGTCCCTAACTAAGACAAGTACAAATAATAAACCTCAGCAAACATGTGACAACAGCTGGCCACTGTTTTGACTGTGACCATGCTGACCTCTGCTGGAGGTTTTTGAGATTGCAGAAGACCTATTTACATTATAAAACTCAAATAAGATATTTTATGGAAATCTTTCTAAATGCTGATACAATATAAAAAGACAAAAACTTTAACTCACATCTTATAACAAATATTGATAAAGCTAATAGTGATAATATATATCGCCATACTTTAGTCACAAATTTCAACAACAAGCTGAATTTCAAAGTGATGAAGTCACAAAACTCAAAGGAGACAAAAATCAAATTGTAAGCACATAGTGTTGATAACCCACATTCATGTAAAATCCATTTGTTCAGATTGTTTCGTTTCCTTGGGTCGTCTGCGATCTTCCCTTTGGAGATTAGGTGTTGAGTCTATTCTGTTGTTCGGTTAGGTTTCCTGCATTTATAATTCAAAGTTTATGAATTAATTTTCAATTGTGCTTCACCTCGTCCTTTCATTTCTGTGTTGCTTTTACTTCTGTTTCAGTTTTCCTATCTCCTGTTGATTCTTTAATGTTCTGTTTGTTTGCTACTTTCTGCTCTCCTGTTTGTGTTTTGTTTCATTTTACCAGTAACAACACAATGCATTATTTCAGAGACAGAAAATAATCTATTCGATTCCTTCAGTCTCTAATTCTTTTCACAGTCAGCTGCTCCAACTTTGGTTAATTAATATCCATCTGTCTCTTCTTCCAGTAACATCCACCCCTCTATATATATATTCTTCTTTGGTTCTTTCAGTAACCGTCAGCTCATTCATTCATTCAGCTCAGTTCATTGTCAATCATTTGTCTGTTCGTTTTTTTATTATTTAAAATCACAAGAGGTCTGAATACTTAAAATAGTTCAACAAAGTTGATAAATTGGCCAAATTGTGTTAGCTTTAGAAGATGGATGTTGGCTCTATTAGCTTAGGCCAGAGGGCATTTATGCTCATTTTGACTGAGCTACAGTATATTTCCTGTGATAACCTTTTTACTTGGTACCAAATTAAACATTCAACACCTCGACAAAGTGGCCTACTTGCTATGACCTGCAACTGAATGATTCAAAGGGCTATTGACTTTTGACATTCCATTAAAACTGTTGCATTTAGTTATTATTTGGCTTTGATCATTTGGATTTACATTTAAATGCACTTATGTTGCAACTTCTTGTGTGCTGCTTTTCATTCTTTTTGGTTTCAATCAAATTATGAACATCTTTCTTTTTGCAACTAGTTTTCATTTTATGTAAGAGGCCTTTTTTCTAAAACTGGCTAACATGTGTTGCAGTGATGTACAAAACAGTTGGATCTGGTGAAAAAGATGAATTAACTGAAGTGATTTTGTAGCAGAGGAGGAAGTTGTTTATTTAACTTTAAGGAATTCAAACATAAATGCTACATTTAGGCTACGGAATAAAACACTGAATTGTAACCTTTACTGACATGATGGTAACTCCGAAGCTACAGCTTTTTTCTGCTGCATTGGACTTTCTTGAAACAATTATCACAAACAAAATCTGTCGAAGCTTAGCATATTTGTTTGCTCTGTCACACTGCAACGAGCTGTACTGAAGAATCAGCTTCAGTACAGGAAAAATATTTTATTATTTTATGTTCTGGAACTTAATGTCAGGAAAGAAACCTGTCAATTTGTCTTTTCTATTAGTTTATCCTTAGAAACTCCTATTACTTTACAGTTATGGAGTAGACAGGTTTTTTTTCTGTAGCAATACACAACACAGTCTAAATATTCTGTCTCTGAACATTAGGGGTATTTTTTTAGAGAGTAGGGATGTTACCGGATACTTCCTGGATTTTACTGTCTACTTTAGCAGAACTAACATGGTGTTTTCCCAGAATTTACAAGGCTCTTTTCACAATGTAACATTTCTTTCCTGGAATGTGACATACACCTTTACATACTTTCAGCCCAGAAGTACCCAGTAAGTCGCAGGAAAATAACCTGTACATTTTAGAAAAAGTAGCCTGTCAGTTCAGGAGGGAGTCTGTAAAATTCAGTAAAGTAAAGTAAAGTTTCAGAAAATACTGCCGAACTTGTAAGAAAGTAAGGTGGAAGTTTATGCAACTATTTAATACTACTTAAGTGATGTTTAAGTTCAGGAAAAGGGACTTGTAAACTTGAGTTTAATATGCAAATTTTAAAACAGAGACTTGTGCCTTCAGATTACATTTGTTGTGAATTGGAGCTATGTAAATAAACTGAATTGAACTATGTTAAAGTGAAGTACCCTATGAGTGCTGTAAGATAAATTTAAAAAATGCTTTGGTTGTGTTAATTACTGATTACAATTTAGATAACCAGATCTATTATTTCAAAGTTTCACTTAAGATGGATTAGAATTATTTTAGCTTTGAACATTATCTAAACAGCTGTATAAGTCATAATATATTACACATCAATAGAAGCATTATATTCCTTTGTGCAAAAGAGCACAAAGGGACAGAAAACTACAAACCAAGAAAATACCTGCACACAAACACTTTTACATTACATGCAGAATCAGAAGATAACTTTGCCACACCAGCAAAGACTCTGACACACTTCCAGGTAGACACATATAACTTCCAGCCTTGTCACAAATCTGCCAACTCAATTAATCAGGCCGTTCCCTGGAGGGCTAACCGGAGCCAGCCTCGAAGTCCCGCTGACGTGCCTCCCACACCGCACTCCCCAGGATGACAGGAGGAAATAAGCGTTGCCACAGCACAACCCGAGCAGACTGCTTTGTGACATCTGGGCTGCTGATAATGTGAGAACAGAATGAGACTGAAAGAGATGCACAGAGGGAGATATATTCGTTTCTTAGTTGGGAATCCCATTGCCTCTCATTACACAAAGGTATTCATATCTGTACCATTACAAGGATTATTTCTTTATTTCTAAAAAGAAAAAGAAAGTCTGTATTTTATTTTACCGAACTTCTCCAGTTCAGACTGATGTATTGCCTTATACGACTTGGACATTCGGTTAATTATTTTTAACAAAAAAAATAGTCACTTAAATCAGAATAAAACTTATTCTTTGATTTGGCTTTCTTTTTTTTTCCAGATTGAAACATAATTACAACAAACATAATTAAATCTTTCTGAAAAATAAACCAATGGTTTGATTAGCAACACACTTTTAGGGGAAATTAGATTATTTTACATTTATAATAATCTATGAATACTGAAGATCTACTGTATATACAGTACAGACCAAAAGTTTGGACTCACCTTCTCATTCAATGAGAATGAAAAGGTGTGTCCAAACTTTTGGTCTGTATAAAGGAACTTAAATCCACAGTTTACTGCTGCAGCATCATGCCACATTGGAAATCATGATTTTTTTTTTTTTTATAAAATCAAAATTTCTACATATGAAGTTATATATACTGTATGTATAAATCATTTTAATAAAAACATCACTAATCAAAATATACACAGAGAATCAGTGGCAAGGCATCATGCATGGCATGTAGTGTCTCTAAATGACGACTTGAACTAAATCCGATACTAGTGTACTTTAAGGGAGGTTGGTTTGTGATCAAAAATAATATCAGAAAGATCATCACAAGATTTATAGTTTGTTAAAATTTGTGAGATAACCAAAATAGGGAGCCTTGCTGCATACAATTGTGCCAGTAGATCAGGTCAAGGTTCAACCCCCCAATGTTGAAGGCCAGTCTGCTGAACCTTACCCATTGCCATCTAATCAATTTGCACTCACAATTAGTTTTCATTGAAAGGTTTCTTGGTGTTGAGATAGTAATCACTTTAGTCATGTTCTGCATAGAACATGCACGGATAGAACAGAAAATCTGAATTTGATCTACTTTACAGCAGCGGTAACAACTGTGCGGTTGTGCTGCTCTGAACATTAGTTACAAAAAGGTTGTTGTCTAAGAAAAAAAAAGCAATGGATTCATCGAAACTTAATTCCAATATAGTCCCCAGTCCTGATAAACAGGTGGCAATAGTGTTGAAAATGAACTTGTTAGAGCAGAAACCTTCAGCAGGATGGGCAGCCATCTGCCTGAAGTGTCGAGAGGACACTAAAGAGTAATGAGGCTTTGGCAGTATAATTAATGTTTACAAATTACACCAGTGATTGCTCCTGAATTTAAAAATGAAGTCCATGACTGGCCAAAAAAAATCAGTATTTCATTTCTCTGTAAATTATATATATTAAAAAATGATGTCCAATAAGTATTTATAATATGTCCCTAAACAATCACTTATAACCTGCAGCCTCCATAAAAGTTCTGAATCACAAAATTTGTTGGCTGTATTTCTGAAACAAGTGTTTATTTAATGTTAATTTGCTTAGATAAAAACTTTGCAATTGTTGTTTTTGGAGAGGGAATAATGGAAATGCACAGCTGGAGGAAAGTTCTAGCCAGAAATTACAATTTTCTTGTCAACTAATGTTTCAAAGTGTTTACACACAAACTGAGTTTAATTTCACTAAATGGCTTATTGTAGCCTCCCTAGGATTTGGATATGCTAATTCAGCATCCAGCGAATCAGCTTCATGGTTAATGAAGCTGCATAAGTTATATTATGTTTGTTTACATTCACTGAAGAGCTTCAGTATCAGTCACCATTGTGTACTGTCAACATTTCCTTGAGGAAAGTGTTTAACCTTTGGCAGCATAAGGTTGCGGCAGATCACAGCAGGTGGATTTGATAGTGCGTTTGGAAATGCCCTGGAGAGAGTTTTGAATTCGACTGCAGAGCCAAAGAGGATGCCCTGACCTTCTCTGACATTTGGAGAATAGCAAAGTGGTTTGGAGCTGTCACTCTGCTGTCCATCTGTTCACAGAGCTGCACGTTGACATCGCACCAGCAGGTGGCAGGAGCGCACTGCTCTGACTGCAGCAGACTTCCTGTATGAAGGGATGCAAGGGCTGAGCTTGGCTGGCAGTTCAGGCATTATCTCACCCCAGTTTGGTTCCATTACACCAACAGAAGGAAAGAGGAGCTGACTCACAGAACCAACAGAGAGAGAAATCGGTCTACTTAAAACTTTATTGAAAGGCTAATTACAGTCAGAGTTGTTTTTTAGATACAGTCTGTGTAAGAATATCCGGCAGACTGAAATTTCTAGTGGGTCGTTGTTGCAGTAACCTCAGAAATCATTCTGGTGAAAGAAGAGCCTGTACTTCTGGTAATCAGTCCATTCAGTTTAGGTCAGGATACATTTTTCCTTCATAAATTACTTTACATTCAATGTCACAATCTTTACACAAAGCAGTTATAGTTGATTCTCATTTCTATTTAACATGAAGCATTGCAACTCTTCTGAGGACTCAGTAAAACTAAGGACTCAACAGGAACCTCTTGAAAAACATTGTACTTTAACTTCCAGAGAACATTAGAAGAAAGTTTCCAAGAGATCGATAACAGCTGCAGAAATGTCTTCAAATATTGGCTGTCTGGTACATGTCTCCTTTATTCTTCTTGGATCTTGAAGATCCAAGAAGCATGGACAGAGAGAAGCCTTTTCTTGCAAAGAAAAACTTCCAAGTTTTGCAAAAGCATGTTTAAAGTCTCCTTGTATTTGGAAAATGTGCTACAGTATGATAAAACCAAGGTTGAACTTTTCTGGGCCTGAAAAAAAAGGATGTTTGGCAGAAAAACAACAAAGCAAATCACCAAAGGAACAGCGTTCTTACAGTGAAACATGGAGGCAACAGCATACTCTGGGCTTAGTTTTTTTTTTTCTTCTTTTTTTCAACTTAAACTGGAGCTTTTATCAAAGTGGAGGGAAATATAAACAGCTTCTATGTGAAATCAGAATATTAAGAAGAATATCATCAATTAGGATAATACTGCCTCAATGGAAGCATCCACAAATAACTTAAACATAAAAAAACATTTTAAACCAACCTCATTGTCATTTTAATGTCACACACTCTGAGAGTTTTAAGTGGGATAGGATTGGGAAGTATTTTTGTTAAAAAGCAGACAGTAATAAAACAAACCTCGAGACAATAAAGGACTTTTGAGTAACTCCTATCCATTTCTATAAAAAGATCTCTCATTTCAGCCAACTCTGGAGTTTAATGTGGTCTCATGGGAAAATGTGAATTAGGCAGAAAGGCATCCAGCATGACCCACAAAGTAATGTCTTGAAGTTAGAAGTTTCTTTTACGCCAGCACTACATTTGTGTGGTCTGCAGACAGAGCAGGACTCGAGCCTAGTAAGCCAGTAAATAACAGCTTTCTAGAAGTGGAAATGGGTCAGAAATGAGCACCAGCTCCTCGACCCTCTTCAGGAAGAAGCAGGTATAGAAAATGGATGGATGAAGAATAATTATAAGACTTGCCCACTTCCACTCCAACTTGGATGCACAACTTTGGCGTAAAATTTCTAATAAGGCATGAAATTATAGAGTCCTTACTGGATTAAGTGTAAATGAAGTACGTGCTGTATGTATCAGGCATGTCCTTCTGCAAGAGGAGTCTTGGGGTCCATTTTCCACCAAAGTGATGTATTTTTAAACCAGCAAATCATGTCCGAAATTACTTTCCACAACCATCCATCATTATAAACCAGCATATATTAGCAGCCATTTCAACTGCTTATAAAAACCCAAACCATACAAGAGGTTTCTGGTGTAGCAAACTGACTTTTGGAACCAATTACTACCTGGCAGAAAGAGAAGGGAGTATGCAATAGTACTGTCAAATTGTTTGGATCAAAGATTAAATTAAACTAAATTTATTAAATAACATTGAAACTCAGAATGAACCAAATGGCAAAGCGAGGACAAAAACAATGCTCGACTTTCTTCTTCTCATGTCAGAGGAAGATCAGAAAATTCTTTCCATCCTGGAGACAGCTGTGGCAAGTATGCACAATGTTATTGGAAACAGATACCATGAGTGGAATATTGCTATTCTTGATTAATCTCACTGTGTCAGGTCATACGTTCATCTTCAGTCTTTGTGGATCTTCACAAGCCAGCAGATAAGCAGCTGCTCCAAAAGACATGGCTTTGCCACATTCATGACCTGTGCAGAGACATCTTCCACCTAAGCTTCTAAATCATCGATCCGCTCCCACTCAGAGTCTTTGAGAACAGCACCACTGCAGCAACTTGGGCTTTTGAGTTTAGTTAATGGCACAGGTTAACATTTTGGACTAATTTAGCTGTGTATGCAAGAGGCTGTCAAGTTTTGACAGCAATGCTCTCAAAGTGCTCCAGTCCCTGAGTGAAATATCACCCATGACTCATTGCTTCCTCTGCCATTTTCTTTCTGAGTAATATTTAAGTGACATTAGAAAGTTGGTTGCAAGATTGCTTCCTGGAATCAGTTCAGTGCCACTGAAGTGCAGTGATATATTTTCTGTGTTTGACCTGTTTACGGTGGAACCATATTGGTTGTGATCATTGGAGCAGCATCCATATATTAAAGTGCCGGAGGTTTCAGTCTTGCATAACAGGAACAACAGATGACATGAGTCACAGCTGAAAAAACAAGGTATATTTAGCTATACATAAATTCACTTGGTGATGAGACCATATTTATGTGTATTCGGATATTAATGATGCATACACAGTTGAAACCAGATATTTACAAG
This sequence comes from Alfaro cultratus, assembly GCA_903066825.1. Classification (NCBI taxonomy): domain Eukaryota; kingdom Metazoa; phylum Chordata; class Actinopteri; order Cyprinodontiformes; family Poeciliidae; genus Alfaro; species Alfaro cultratus. The sequence goes on from CAEFZX010010852.1 coordinate 98,260, forward strand.
CATAAAAAGACTAAATCTTTTTCCAGTGGCTGGCACATCTCACTAAAATGACATTGACAATAAATCAGATAAAACATTTTCTGATTTAGGTCAATTAGCATTACCAAAGTGATTCTTAAGTGACAGAATGAGAGAATTATTTTTGTTTAACTGTTTTCCAAAGTTAGAATTTCATTACTTTTAAAAATTTTATTTTATGAGTTGGGCTCAAAGGTTTTGGGAATACTTCTTGGTTTCAATTTTAGTTGATTCCTTCTGATAGCACTGGAGCAACTTCATTCAGTGATGGGAAATAAATCACTAAGACTTTGTAAGTCTCTCGAAACCCCAAAGTAAGACGTTTCAGCCTAGTTCTAAGTTACAATATTTACGTTTAAACATGCAGTGGAAATGAAAAAGGAGCTGAAGAGAAGATTCAGAGCCAGCTTTGATTCATCAGCTTTCAGCCCCTGAATCACCACAACAGAACTGGAAGATAGTGCCTTACTTCCACGTATTTGGGAGGAAGCAGACCCCTGTTTTTTCATTGAAAGGAAAGAAATTCAGCTTATGTTTTACTGGCGACTTGCCTGTAGTTTGTCCTTCTGTAATATTTCACATGATTCTCATTAATTTATCAGGGGTATTTCCAGTATATAACAATTATGAGTCAGTAAAAGTTGATAACTGGTACTTATTCCACAAAATATGATCAGGGATTTCTTAGTTGTTGTTGTTCTTAATTTATTCATCAGTAACGTTTGTGAGAGAAAACTCATTTTTAGCTGTTCTTTTAAGCAGTTACCACAGATTATATTTTCTGTAACTGGAAAGTATTATCTCTATAAAAATTGGTTTTGACAACTGCAGATTTCTACTGCATTTGACCATGACATTTCAAACTAAAGAGATTTAATAGTTTTATATCCAGCATCCCTATAATAAACCAAAACCCCAAGTAGTTTATATTTCTCTGGGACAGTGTTGAAAATGATCTAATTTCTCACACCCTGTTGTGTGAGAAATCCGCAGCTTATTACACTTGGTTGTCTTTCGAACAGCAGACTCTTCCATCATTTGTCGAGCCTTATTGATTTTACATCTGTTTGCAACCAGCATCCGATGATGTCTGAAGGGATGAGAAGCGTCTCTGGCGATCGGGTGACCTCTTGGTGGGGAGAAGAGGTGTCGACCTGTCACTTTGCACCAAACGCTTGTCACTATGTCTGGCTGCGAAACCGGCACACGTTTGCTGGTCTGACCGGCTCCGCTGAGGCTGAAGGGTTTGGGGAGTAAGTCATTTTAGTGCACCAAATGGATTTCTATAATCGAAATTTCAAGGGCAGTGGAACTGAGAGTAAAGCTCTCTGCTGTACGAATGTTTGATGCTCACAACTTAGAAATACACACAACTTCTCCAAGTGCTGAAATGGGCTTTGTCTTAAAATATAAATCATACAGTATATGCTTTGTGAATATTAAGCAGGTGAAGAACATTTTTTATGTGCCAAATAAGTTTGTTGGGATGTAGAAAAACCTTCAATGTTTATTATAGAGTTGAATAACAAAATTAAATAATTATGGAAGTCAACCTAACAAATTGTAGTAAATTAATTTCTTGGTTTAGTTTATTTCAAACATAAAACTATATACATACACAGTATATAGTTTTATGTTTGATATAGTTTTATATATATATAGTTTTATGTTTGAAATGGGATAGGAAGAAATATGAACTTATTAAACTTATAAAATCCTACCCCAGCATCTCAATATCAAAGGATCCATTGGCAGCCATTGGGCATTATACTTGTCATTAAACATTCAATATTGATTGAATATAAAATTATAAAACTACTAATATAAAAATAGGTTTACAATTAAGTGGCATTATACATAAACAGTGCATCTGCAAAACATTCACAGTGCTTCACTTTTTCCACATTTTGTTATGTTACAACCTCAATAAAAGAAATTGAAAAAAAACCCCAACAACTATCATATTTACGTAGTTAAATGTACAAGGTGTTTTCTATCTTTAAAACCTTTAGTAATACATACATGTATTCTTTGTGTTTTTAGGTTTCTTGCTGCAATGTTTTATTCTGGGCAATATCTATGATGTAATATTTTGAAGATAATCATAGGCAAAATATATAAAGTATAGGATTAATTGTATTTGCATTCACATCATCTGACGCTGGGCGATTTTAAAAATAGTCAGCTTTTTAGCTGGTGGTTCAGATGCTGTTTTTTATTATTGAATTTATTACAACATAAACAAGCATAGCTTGTTAAGTTAGGATGAAGTTCAATGAAAAAAGCTATTAGTGGAGATATTTTAATAAGATTAATTTGAAAAATAAATGTCTGGGTTTTTTAAGGCTTAAGGCTGCTCCCTGACTCAGGAAATAATCTGTCTTCTGAGCTCAGACTTGTTTTAATTACCTTAATGTACATCAGGGCAGAAGACAAAGCCTTGACTATGCAGCCTTTTCTGAAGTATTTCTGAAACAAAATGTTATTGTTAGGTTCTAGACTTACTGGGCTGCAATGATTTCATCAACCCTCAAAACAAATATATTCAGCTTCAATTAAGTCAGTTACAATTAATAATTAGGCCTCAGCAGCGAAGAAATCTTGTATATTCAAGATTTCTCGATTGTTAGACTTGAGCAGCGAAAGCGCTGCGAAGGCCTATTGAATTTGCAGGATTTCTTCTTCTGCTTGTTTTTTTTTTCTTTGTTTTTCCGGCACTTCACGCGGCTGTTTGGGGCCTTTAACATGTTCAAAAACTCACCAAACTTGAGCCAAAATTGTCTCCTGAGGAAAAGTTTCAGATTCCGGTGGAATGGCAAGTGGGCATGGCCAAACTGCTCTACAGCGCCCCCTAATGTGAGATAGGGGAAACCGTAGGTCATAGAGTTCTGAAACTTGGTACGTACTGTAGGTAGATCCCCCCGAAACAAGAAAAAATTAAATAAAAATGTCTTGGTCGTATTCGCTAAAATGCACAGGGAGGCGGCCATTTTGGGTCAAAGGTCAAATTTTGGCCATTATTCACTTTCACTCATGTCGCACTTTAACAAACTCCTCCTAGCGATTTCGACCTATCGGCTTCATTCTTGGTCAGAAGGCAGTTAAGGCATGGGGCTTTAAAAGTTATCAAAAAAATAGACTTTTTGTATATGTTCAGGGGGCGTGGCAGAGCGGCGAACTTGGCGTACTCGAAATGCTATAATTTTCACATAAAAAGGTCAATTGGCACCAAACTTGGCATGAGTGGTCCTGATTGGATCCCTGACGATCCTATGTCGTCATATTCTGACGTCATATAAGCCCCGCCCCCTCAGAACAGGAAGTTACTTTTTTTACTTGGAAAGCTCCATCTCTGGCTTTCTTGACCTAATCAAGATGATCTTGTGACAGATGACAGATAACACAGGTCTCACTTGCATGTGGGCATGGCTGAATGGCAAATTCTAATTTATCACAGTTTACATACGTCTCTAAATCAGTGTCTCTCAAACTTTTTCAGGCTGAGGACCAGTTAACCCATTTAACAAGCTATAAAAGACCACTTAATTTTTTTAAATTGCGCCCGCCTATCACATCTTAATATATGATGGAACCATAAATGAAAATATTAGTCTCTTAACTCATGTATTTTTCTTTGTTCATCTTAATGAGAAGAGTGGTTCTGTTTGGTAAATTTGACTGGCCACAGCAAAGCACTGAAGAGATCTCCTTGGGTATTTTGAGTTATTTACAAAATTAAATGAAAACAACAATAGCTGTTTACCTGAAAGCAGAGCATCATTCATTACCAAGCAAAGAGCAGTTCTGACTAACTGGGACGATTCCTACCAGTAACCATTCCAGTCTCTATAACTTAGCTTCCTCTGATCATATAAGTAGTCCTGGAGTTCTTTTCTGTCCACTAGAGGACGCCCAATAGCTTGAATTTGGAATTCAAACCGACTGCGCTTGTGCGTCGTCAGGGAGCGCTGCCTAAGACGTCAGTGTGTGTCACCTGGCGGACGGCTGCGGGAACTGCGCGAGTTTGTGTTGGTGGTGGCGAGAGTGTGGCGTTGCTGGAACCCCCGCGGCCGCCACGAGGCCGGCGGCGCGCTTTGCTGCGAAGGCCTCCAACGCCGCTTGCGGATTTAATTTTGATTGTTTATAATTGGTTTTGCCTCAATATTCATGTCCTGGAGCATGATTATAATTAAAATCAATCACATTCCTTTGCTTATTTCTTCTTCCAAATAAAATGACATGAGCACTTCTGACACAAGTCTTCATATTGCTTTCAGAAAAGGAGACACTTTTCCCAACATGCTAGATCGCATGTCGGCCTGAATCACTTTCCTCTCACTCCATTTGCTGCTTTTTCCAAATCAGCTCTCCATCTGAACGCTTGCTAATGTCTGCTCTATCCTTTTGGAGACTGTTCTCCTTCTGCGGAGGGAGATTTATTTTTTCACCTCCAAGGAATGATGGCAGCTATCCAGCTTGTGTCAGCTGGAGTTAAGGCCCTCTTGCTGCTGCAGCAGTGATGTCTGTCTGGGTTAGCGGGGCTGGTGGAAAGGAGCAGAGGGCTTGTCTTGACCCATATATGGCAAAACAAGCTGACTTAAGCCTTAGTCTAAGGTGCTTTGCTTATTTTTATTTATCAATTATTTTAAATAATTATTTTTATAATAATTATTATAATTATTCTTTAAACTTTCTGACTGCATGGCTTATCTGACAATAAGACAAAAGCTTGATGTAGCTTGTCCAACAGAATTGTAGAACATTTTGCTTTTTCATAGAGTGACACAAGTCTAACAAAGTCAATGGCTTTACAGACAAAAGATTGGTTAGCATAATCTTGCAGATGATACACAACTCTACCATACAATTTGACCAAGTTACTCTGACTCCACTTAGAACAAATCAGTGCATGGATGTGCCATAACTTTCTCCAGGTTAACAGAAACATCGTCATTCATCATCAGTCATACGTTTATTTCTATAGCACATTTCAAAAAGGCAATTCAAAGATAACAATTGAAATTACTTTGAACTATAGAGATAGGAAGAGTGAAACTTTAAAATCATTCTGTAGTTTTAAACAATTAGTCCATTCCTATGCCACACTGCTGCAATAATAAATAATTTAAGTCCTTTAAATGAAAGTTTTCCTTTATACACTAACCATCCTCTTCATTAAGAACATCTATTCAGCTGCTTGTTAACGCAAATATTAAATCTACCAATCCATGTGGCTTGATGTATTCAGGAATATACATATAGGAAAGATAACTTGCAGAAGCTCAAATATAGCATCAGAATGAGAAAGTAAGTAAGTAAGTAAGGAAGTAAGGAAGTGAGGAAGGAAGGAAGGGAATATTTAAGTTCCTTTGAATGTGGCATGGCTGTAGGTGCCAGGTGAGCATATTTCAGAAACTCCTGATTTACTGGGATTTTTGCACAGAACCATCTGTCAGGTTTACCAAGAAAGAGAGACATGAAAAAATATCCAGAGAGCAGAAAGTTGTGCAGATGAAGATGTCTTGTTGATGTTGAGGTCAACAGAAAAAGTGCAGACTGGTTCTAGACGATAAAGATGTTACCTCAAATAACCACCCGCACAACCGCGGTATGCAGAATACCTTACAGAACATGTCAAACCTATCAGCACATGGGCATATATAGCAGCAGAAGACCAAACCAGGAGCTACTGCTGCCTGCTAAAAACAGGAAACCGACACCACATGGTCACCAAAATTGAACAATAAAAGATTTTCTTGGTGCACTCCTTAGCAGCAGCCTGTTGCTGATTCTGCCCATTTCTTTCTATCCTCTGAGTTCCCAGCTGCAGATGCCTATTCCTAACAATGCACAAAATCATGTCTAGCTGGTTCTGCAGTTACTGTAATGTCAATATGGACCAACATTTCTTAGCAATGAATACCACACCTTGTTAAATATATGGCATGAGATAACTAAGGTAGTTCTGAAGGCAACAGCTGGTCACACCCGGCCAGGTTTACCTAGTAAGACGGCTGGTTTGTGTATTTCTAGTACATTTACTAAAAGTTGTATGATATTCTTTACCTTTTCCAATCAAAATTCAATGTTTATGCATTGAGTAGCACCACGTTGTGCACATCCTGTTTAGTTTGTACCTTATGGTCATTGAACTCCTTCAGTAATTGAAAATATGGGAGAGTAAACAGTCTGCTTAAGCCCCCACTCTTTGAATGGGTTTCCATTATTAACGGGGAGGTAATTCCTGCCATTACAGTTCAGCAAAACACTAAATCTTAATGACTTTCCTGGCAGTAATGGCCGGCTCCTTCTTGTTATTTTTTATGTGCTCCCTAAAACCAAATATGTTAATGAGGTGTATTAGTATGCTCAGTTAGATGGGCTGCAAGAGTTCAAAGACAAAAGGAGCGCAATCCTTCGGCACACATAACGCCTGCAGAAGACGTCCAACTCTGTTGGGAATCGTTGATGAATGTTTTATATCACTTTATTATACAATAAATATTTTGTGAAGCGGACTGGTGTGGTCAAGAGAGACTTTTTCGCTACGGATACCCAGAAATTGATGTTAAATGGACAACTTTAATTTGTTTTCCACCATCTAAAAATGTTTACTTTCATTAGTTGCTACAATAAGCAGAGAAGGGTTTCCAATTTCAAAGCAGAACTAAGTTTCTTTTCATTAAGCAGCCCTGTTGTTGTTACTTTGTGTTGGATTGTGCTCTCCAATGTCGCACAACTTCAGCTCAGAAATAAACCACATCTAATGCAGCGTATTACACATATTCCAGTTCAGTGGTTCGGTGTGGCTCTCTGCGGGGCCGCTGCTCTTCTCTCTGTTGAAAGGCTCCTCTTTGTATTGTGGAAGGTCTGGCTCTGTGTGTAATTGTGCCAAACATGGTCCACTCCTACACTTTTCTGCATGCTGACAGAGAATCAAGATGTAATTGCACAAAAACTATCAGTCATAATTGCTTCCCACAACTTCTGTGCACATCCTCTTGTGCTGAATATCCCTGCATTTTAAAGAGAGCCCTGCCTTTGTTGGAGAGCACTGTGCTACTGTGTGGGATTGGACTGTTGCCATGTGGTAATGGAAAAGGAGAGCCAAAGACCATTCTGGACGTCTGCAAGGTCTTTGTTCCTGCTATTGTCAGCAAATGCCAGTCGATGATGCGGGGGCTGCATTCAGTGCTCGTTTCTATCTCTTAAGGGCATGACATTGCGGTGGGTTCTTTTGAATGATGAGAGCTTTGTTTTCATTTTTGGTTTTCTCCCCTATTGAAGTATGAACTTTCTCATGTGGAGTTTTGACTGCGTGGCGTACAGGCCTGCTTCACCTGACAGGGATATAGTGTTTCCAGCTGTCAGAGACTGGAGTTGAATCTGTAGTTTATTTAGAGTTCTGATGTTTGAAGGCGAAACAGTGGCTTCCTGTGTTCTCTTTTTTGCAGAGTTAATAGTAGCAGAGAGTTAGAGGTACAATGTGCAAACAGGTAGAGCTTTGCTAAGATCTACAGCTGCAATCAGACGTTTAGGCATCAATAATGCTAATTTTGGTTTCAAATGATTCATTTGAACTGTTCGTTTGAACAATGAAAAACTGCAATGACTCTAAAATAAAAGAATTAGGTGCACATGTTTTTTTATTATTATTATTTTGCATTTCATTGCCTGATAAAGTCAAAACTTTATTCCAGCCCTAAAATCAAATTGTTGAGAACAATTCAAAAGTTAGTTTCTTGAACTTTGTTAAAAATATTGAGAATAAAGTGAAGATGAAGAAAAAGTGGAATGATGAAACTGATGTGCTCTCTTCTGGATAGCCTCTGTTTACAGTGTGCATTTATATGTGTTTATGCAAAAAGACAACACATTTCTTTATTAAAGCTTATTCTAATGTATTTGGACATTTATTGTGGGTATGCTTTTTCAAATGTATTCTTGCCATGTTGACTTTTCCAACACATTTCTGAATGAATTTTACTTCACAATCCTGTCAAGACTATTGATATCTGCGTTGCAGATGCACTTTTCCTTTCATTCTTTTTCCTTCCACTAAATTTCTACAAATATGCTATCATTTTTTTTTCTAACTTCCTGACACACAGAATTTTGGACTTTCACTGTCAGTAAGCCCTAAGCATCAAAATTACCTGAAGTAAAGGCCAGAACGATTTTTCTCTGTGTGTAATGAATGTATATAATGAGTTTCAGTTACTGAAAAGAGAGCCATGAAATATGGAACTTTTTCACAATGTTCTAATTTTTTGAGCTGTACTTCAATCATGCCAGTCAATGATGGCAGCAAAGTGGCAGACCACCTGCCTCCTTGAATAATTCATCTGCCAGTAGCAACTGTCAGTCATCCATCTTGAGGATACACACAGCCCTGTATAGTACTGATAGACTACAGATACATTAGCATCATTCTTTGCAACCTCTCGTCTTGAGAGATCACTCAAAGTGAACACACACCCCTCCTTTTCCACCTATAAACAGCGTACACACAAACGTCCCCAAAAATGAACAACAATGGCTCATGATCTTTAGCCCAGTAATTTCCAGTTTAGGTTTGTGTCCAAAACCCCCACAGTGTTAGCAGCGGAATGCTTTTAACAGGATTCCCACTTGCCAGACTTTCCTTGGACTGGATGTGTTCGGATGGTGGGTGTCTTTGTATCCACTAATTAGAAGGAGCTCAGTCCAGCACGCCTGTGTGTCTGGCAGGGACCTGACAAGCACATTTTTAAACCTTTTTTTTTTCTTCCTGAATATTGATGTTGCAGTTATTTTAGTGACCACACAGCCAGAGTTGCTCATTGTGGATTTATACAGGTTTAGTAGAAGAGAAAACTGTAATTTAAACTGAAACTAAGTTTTTTAACCTAACTTGTGTTCAGACAGAAAATCTGAACACAGGTTTTTGTTGTTTTTCAACAGAGGTATATAGTGATATTCTGTGCACCCAGAAAAGATTTGCCAAACATCCTTTCTTAGGAGTGGTTATCAGCTTCAGCCAAAATGTTGTTACTAACACCACATTTGACAAAAAAGTAGCAGCACATTTTTGTAGCCATGCAAAAAGGTAAAAAGTGTGTCTTTTTTTAGGCTACAGCACTGTGCTACAACTAGCTATAAAACATGTTGATGTTAATTCACTGAACTTTAAGAAATGCATTGATGTCATATTCGTAGAATACTTAGTTGCTAATCTTTTCATAGTCGAAATTCTGGCGTATGCAAGGAGGTACAATAAGAACAGTCGAGATAAGGGCTGAAAAATCAAACCACAAAACGTTTTTTGTTCACCTTTTGTAATTAAAAGAAATTTACTTGTTAAGATCTGGAATCTTTCAGAAACTAGACAAGTGTTGGTGGAAAAGAAGAACGGAAATAAATCTGAGTGAAACCTATTAGACAGCAGAAGACTTGAGACTGGGTTCAGGTTCACCTACCAGCAGAGCAATCACTATATAACAAATTCTAGAATGGCCTAGTCAAATTTCAAAATCAGATCAAAATCCAATCGAGAATCAGTGGCAAATTTAAAAACTGATATTCAGATACCACTAAAATGTTAATGAAGCAAAATTTAGTCTCTAGATGTGCAAAGTTGGTAAACAACAAAAGACAGCTATAATTGTAGTGAAGCCTGGTTCTGCACAACAGATGTTTGCCGTAAAAAGTTTGTGGTTTGTGGGTGCAACATAAAAACTATGGACAAAATAAATGAGCAAACTCATGGAATGACATGTTGAGAAATTAGAAACGTTTAAGTACACAAAGCTAAAAAGGAATTTGGTAAATCCCTTCAGTTCATGCATTACTGACCAACCTGAGCCAGTAGAAAAGGTTGGAGACGAAAGCCAGAGACAAGAAACAGCGTCACCCCAGATTTAATTAGAGGACCTTTGGCATTTTTCCAAAATGAAACAACGGGGAAACAGGAAACCCAATTACACCCTCAGAAATGTGTCAAGCAGGTTGCGAGTTCTGCTACCACGCATTCCCAGTCTTCTAATGAACAGTTCTGGTTGCCAAAGGCACTGATGCTGGCTTCTTTCACAAAAGGTGTGAAGTGAAATCTCTGTGCTGTGAGAGCAAGACAGCAGCGCTCCCCAGGCTTCACAAGAGCAAAATAAGCAGCGAAACGTCATGCTATCTGTGACAAACTTCACCATCTGCGCCTGCGGCGTGGAGAAGAGGCTAACAGCGAATCTACCCCACATGCTGCGGATCATGCTTTCTGTTAATAACGCCTTTAATTAATGTAAACATGTAATTAGGCAGGTGATGAGTGATATTAGCAGCCAATCACAGGGGGTTGCAGCCTAGACAAAAATCACTGTCAGGTCATTGAAAAATCCTCAATAACCTGCTTTGTGCACAGTATAATAGTTCCTTATCTTTTAATGGCACGTTGCATGCTGGGATAATGAGCAGCTGCCATTCAGGGAAGTTCAGTACAAATGTCATACTGATGAATGAAGAGGGCTGGGACTTGATACTGACGCTAATGTTGATGTTACATGTTACATGTTCTCATCGTTGTTGACTTTTCTGTAGCATCAGACCACTGCATCAACACTGCACAACAATGTAGAAATAATAATAGAAACATATAAAAGTATATGTTTAATTAAACTTTTCAACAGATATCTTTTACCCTAATATATAAATAAAAGGCCCAGCCTCTTGCTTTATACACCTACACAGCCTAACATCACAGAGTATTTCAGGTTGGTGACGCCACATTGAGAGGCCAAATACCAAAAGAAATAATGCTAATACTCTATAATTTAAAACCCATTTGAACAAATAAATGTGTTTAAATAAATAAATCCAGACAGGTAAAAGATGCCATAGTGAACAAAAAACATGAATCCCTCTGAGAGTATGGGAATGCAGTCATTAAGACTCTTCATAGGCTACAAAGTCAATCAAATATCAAAGTGAATGTTTTTAGACACTCGAAATTTTAAATTAGCATTTTTTTCCCTCAAATCTACTTTTATGTGGTTGGGATTAATGTCCTGATCATGTCAGTTTGTGCAAACGTAACGATACCTGACAAATGGTCTCACCTTTTACTTCATAGTATTTTAGTAAACAGAGGAGTTCATGATCAACTCATCGACTGCGAGGTGCCCAGGTCAAGTTGCTGCCAAACTAACTCATGTTATCACCCCCACTCCTGGGTCCTTTGTCTTTGGTATGAGGGATTTATGCAGACATGATGTTTGGTTTTCTCTATGTCCATTATGGTCTCTGCTTTAGTCTCATCTGTCAGAAACACATGTTCTTCCTTAAGTCTTGTAGATCTTTTAAAGGCTAAGGCTTGTGTCTGAGAAATAGATCTTGAGTGTTTTGTTATTTCTCTGACCATTTTATGGTCTGACTGTGTCGTATACTTGCTTGCATGTCCTTTCCTGGGATGATTGGATGCTGTCTTAATGACCTTTTCTAATGATCCCTCTGTCTGTGTGTTCTGCAACTCGAGTCCTTGAGTGCCACTGTTCTGCAACTTTTTACATGCATCTCTGCTCCAAAACATTTGAATCAAATGAATAGTCAATGACTACTGCTTTGCAAAACTTGCTGACATTCCAAAAAGGTAATTCAGATGGTAATTCAGTTGTCTGTATAGAGATGCAGAACAGTGGCAGTCAAGGACTGGAGAGGCTGACCCCTGCTGTAGGATAATTTTGTTGTAAATGTCTTCATAGCCCATAACTGTATCTAGAAGATAATTGCTGATATGTTTCCTGCTTGCCAAAAATGTGCTGCCAGACACCTGTATGATCTGGACCAGCAAAACAACTCACCTTCTGCATTTATACATTTATAAAGACAATCATACTTAGTTCTCTGCTCTTCATTATGTTGCTGTAGATGAGTCATTCTGTTTCAAAAACTTTCTCAATTCAGAGTGTTAATATTCTTAAACTTTATGACCAGAAGCTGCAGATCCCAACCATCAAAGTGGTTGGGATCTTTAGAGAGACTTGAGAAACCTGCAGCTTCAGGCTGAACTATAACTTCACTGCAACAGGTTGTTACAGTGTCTTGCATCAACCAACTGGTGTCATTTCCCATCAAACATTCACTCACAAAAAACACCTCTCAGATACTTTAGAGTGGCTTCTGAGTCCCAACACAGATTATGTGATTTTGTCACAAATTTAAAAGCAAACTCTGATGGTGAAAGTTCTCCTGGAAAGTTTGGCTTTAAATGTTACAACCAAGATTTAGTGATTTGTGTTTTCCTTGAAACCCCTCAGAGTAATAATTAATTAATCATTCCTTTAGTAATTACTTTGGTTCAAAGCTTAATTTTTTCCCCTTTTGGCAATATTTTTCTCTCTTATTGTTGCTCAAAAACGTCTGGAAAGATTTTCAGTTCACATTGGCATTGGAAAAGCTCGTGTCAGTATACACATGTGTGATATAGTGATCTTTCCGCATGATAAAGTGTTGCAATCACTCATGACGTGCTACAACTCCACGATGCAGAGCTGGAGACCTGCTTTAATATTTTCCAAATGAGTGGAAGTTAGTATCGGGAGGGCAGCAGCTTACAAGGTTGATTCACAGCCTGTGATAAATGTAATCACTGTACGGATGGATTTACAGGTTACCTCGAGGTCACAGTGCCTCTCTCGCTCTGTTTGACACCAAAAAAACATCTGGAACAGCCATCAGTGAAACGCTGGTTTCAAACAAGGAACCATAGGTCATTAAATAGGCCTATCAGGCTTTTGAAGAAGGAGTTTGATCAAAGGCGTGTGCAGTCGACTGTCTGGCTTCGTCCCCTGTAGGCTTTTTATCACATCACAAGGACAAGGAGAAGCCTTGGATGGGTAGGAACCCAACTTAGGTTAATTAAAGCAGCAAAACAAAGACAACCCTCCCAGGTGACAAAAAACGAAACATGTTTCTGGTACTCTGGAAAAGTGTTCACACCTCTTGAAATTTCTCACTTTTTGTTGCATCACAACTCCAAAAGTCACTGTAACCCAACAGAGGAAGGTAAATACAAGTATTTTTAAAACCAAGACATTTTAATTTTTGGTAGAAATGTGACAAGGTATGGAAAATGTATAAGGAATACTCATGTGTTTCCTAGTGACTGTATCAATAACTAATGCTGGTTTAAAATACCAACCATAAGAATTGATGAATATAAAGAACTTATATCATTTTTCTTTTTAATATTACCTTTTACACTTTATCTTATTAAATCTGAAACAGCTTCCTAAGCCTGGACTATTTATGTTTTGTTTTTCCTCTTCCTTAATGTTTTCATTACTTTAAAATTGCAGGAGAATATATTAATTTAGAATTGCAAGCCCACGCCTTTTTACAACTTTCAATTTTAAAAGATTAATCTGAAGTAAATGATCTGAACTTATTGAGTTTCTCTCCTCTCTTTTTCATGCAAACTTGATTTGTCTCTGGTTTCCTCTAGAAAAACATGAAGCTCAGTCCAGTTGTGATCTTTCAACACAACCTTGACATTGTAATGAAGCTGTTTGTGACAAATATAAATGCACGAACACTGTCCATTGTAAACTGTTAAGGTTAAAAACAAATGAATGTAAGATAAGAAGCTTGACCTTTGCAGCTTTTTAATATTCTACATGTTGGAAGAGCTTTTCCTTCAACTCAAAACATTATGATGTTTACATGACTCCATTTCTAAAGGTTACCTGCCACTAGAGTTATTGCAAGCTGTGGCTGCTGATGGCAAAAACACTGATTACTTCCTGTGCGACACCAGGTTGCTGGGGCCACAAGTATTAATTCTGTGGTTACACTTTACCAGGTATTCATAAAGGAACACTTGAAGTAATATTGTTGCAAATGCATATAATTAATGTGTTTGCAAGAACTGCAATGAAGGTCAAGCTGGAAATAAAACATCTGAGAAAAAGTAAGACTTAAGTAGTTTCATATGAGTGAGAAGAAAGCCATTTTTTGATATTAGCACTTGTAAATTTAAAGACTTTTAAAAGATTTACAGTCATACATCAATAAATATGAGCATATATGACCATTGCCACACATTCTTGGAAGTATCTTGGTAATAACAGCGTAGTTTGTGGCCTCACCTTCTAATACACAGTAAAATTCATAACGGATGGTCATGTATTGCTACGGAAACCTCTAAAATACATGTCCACCTTCAGGTTTATAGCAAACATTTTCAGGGCAAAATATTCATCATTCCCCATAAAAGCTAACACTTGTGCAATGTCTTTCTGGTCATGCAAGCCTGAACTCTCGAATCAAAAGCAGCTAGAGCCTGGTCATGGTCCTGTGTTGAGATTTTACTGTTTTTGGAGACTTCTTTTAGCATCTTGTGGTCTGCTCTATAGGTGAACTTGCTTGGATAGCCCTTACCAGACAATCAAGTTTCTAAAGTCTTTTTGTGAGATTTGAGCATTTGGAAGTTTGCAGCTAAGAGAAATCTAAATCAGTGTGTAATATTAATATAACTTTCTGGTAAATAATTTATTGTATATACGTTTTATTAAACCGTTCTTTGCCACACAGCCTGTAGAAAGTAGAACATTTTCACTTAGATGAAGGAAAACCAGGAATAAACAGTAATTTATGAATGTGACTGAGAAACACATAAACATTGCCACTTTAGAAGATCCAGGGGTTAAATTACTTCGAAACAAAATGTAAAACTCAGCAAAGTCACATGTCACCAACTTGATGCATTCAGGAATTTTAAGGGGTAAACACAACTTGTTCAAATTGAGTGCCAGAAAGATAGGAAGGTTCTAGACTAGAGCCTTAAGGTGTTGATTCAGAAGATTTAGTGTCTCTGTAGCTGCTCAGTACAACCTGTGACAAATATATTTAAAGAGATGTTGCTGCTCAAATGATGGCATTTGCAATGAAAAAAACAGAGACGTTTCAAGATACTCCAGATATTCTGCATGTAGCTTGTTGTGCAGAAGCCCTTTAGACTCAATCACAAAGTCCTGCACATCCACCACATGTTTAGCATTCTGACAGATGTGACATTTTAGCAATCAATTCCAGGCTCGTCACCCTGTTTATCTGGAGCCAGAGCACTTCACAGTATTGATGATAAGAATGCAGAGAGCTCTAATCTGCTGCTTTGTCTTGATTGTTCTTAATCATCTTCTGTTGTGAATCTTTTCAGTCACAAAGACAATCAATGTGCATGGCTCATTGTTTTGGGACTTCTACATTAGCATAACCATAGACATAAAATGAAAACAATTACTAAAGATTTAGTTTTGCCTGGATTCTGATTTTAGTTCCACCTCTGCTGTTAATCATTGTTGTTTGAATTACACAGCACCAGATGATTTAAAAAAAAAACTAAAACATTGTGAATAAAAACTTTCCATATTCCCTGTTTCCATCTGTCTTGATCTTCAGAGAACTTAACTTCAATGTTTTGAACCTACTTTAAGAATCGGTTTGAGTTTTTAGATTGCAGCTGCACTTAAGTGTGATAAGGGGGCTTGAATGCATCACCACAAGTCAGACTCCTCTCAGCTCTGGCTGAAAGTCTTCCAAAAGGATACTGGACTGCTTGGACCATAAGAAAATGCACTTGGAAAAATCTGAAGTGTTCACTAAAGAGACCAGAGACAAAGGATTTAAGAGGCCAAGCTTTATGTGAACACAGTGTAGCTTGTACAATCCTAAAGACACATTGAATTTGTGGAAAAATTGAGGAGTTTGGTAGCAGTAAAATAAAACTTTTATTTAAAACATGACACAACATCTTAGATTAAGAAAATAATTTTCAGTTTAGGATGCATGCTCATAAACAAGGCACACCCATCAACCTAACTTGCTGGCTATGCATAATTTACCATCTGGTGAAACAAGTATAACCAAAGCTTAATGTCAGGAAACCAAGGAACTCAAATATCTAGTGACAATTATGACAGAAACGTCTTGAGGACTACAAAAGCAACATTTTATATATTTACTGAGATTGTCTTTGCAGTATATTCAAGTTGCTTGGCTAATTTGAATGTAAGTTATAAACAAAGGAAGTAGGGGGTTATAATTTTCTCAAAGCTTTGTAAATCAGAATATCGAATGCCTGAATTCAAGTATGTGCATATCGGCAAGGTTTCAGTGGTTTTGCCTTCATCAAAATAAAAATATGCAGGTTCCTTCTGGCAGTATTAGCTTTCTTACACATGAGAACTCGAGACCTGAATACAGCTGTATTTGCATGGATAATGCTTGAATTCATATTGTTACCACTGTCTGGGGGAGAGCTGTATGTAATTTTTTCCTCAGGCACATGCTGCAGATATGTCTGCAGAGTTAGGCTCTGAAAGATGTGTCTGATGTTAATGATGGACAATTGTTTCATAGTTTTTCCCCCCATTAGTCAATTCTGCAAAAGTCTTCCCTGCAACAGACCTACATTGTGTTGCCCTCGCCATGAATTTCCAGTGAATGCCTCATTGTTTGCCCTCTCAATACGTTGATTAGTCCAATTTAATTTGGTGGATTTATTATTGGGCTCTGCTGAAGCCCAACAGCAAATGGTGATGACAGGAGTTGGTTCAGAGACATAAGCATCTATAACACACAAACGCCCGCGCACGCCCATGCACACACACACTCACATCGATGTGCACTACATTTGTGTTCGTCAGTCCATGCAGTATGCTTCAACAGCTGCTTTTTTTGTTTATTTTTTCTGTGTCAGGATAAACACAATAGTGTCCCATGAATCTTTCTTTCTAAGCCTCAGCAGCATTCAGACTAAGCCCCCTCATTACCTTTACCATTAATTCTCACAGGCTTCTATGAAATGTAATAGCTGAGTTCATTACTTTTATAGTCATAAATAAATCTTATAATGAAAAGAATCTCTTGTAAGAGAAGGAAAGAACCAACGTTTGACCTCTGGAAGCTGTTCCTTCCACAAGTATATTTATACTTCATCTTAAACGTTTAGATATTTTAGTGCAGTTTATGTGATGACACAAATGAAATTGACCAAATAAAATCCCTACATTTAAGTGTGCGGTTGTTTGTTGGTAGAATATCACCGTACTTCTTCCATTTCTAGGTTGGTGGATTGTACAGAGCGCAGTAGGTTGTTTAAAGCTTGTTTTATAACATAAATTTGTTCTCTACGTTCTCTAACAAACCTCTGAGACCTTCAGAGAACCATTGCATTTATACTAAGATTAAATCACACTCAGGTGAGCCTATTTCACTACCCCAGGTAGTTCCACAAGGTTTTATTTGTAGGTAATAATGTAAAGGAATCAGAAGACAAATACAGACTTATTTAAATGGGTAGGTTATTTCAAAAACAGTGTAAAATTTGTTTTTCTTTTCCTAAATTGTTCATATCTTTTTGCTGCTCAGTCACATCCAATCAAATTAATCATAGTATGTAAATGTTTCTGGCATTTGGGATACATTGGGACAATGCAAAACCAAAACAAGAGCGAAACCTTTTACTAAATATCTTGTCAAGGCAATCAAATGATAGTTGTTAATCCCCGTTTTTGTAAAGCAAATTATTTCACATTTCACATCCAGCAGAAAATCCTAAAGAAATCAATTATTTTCTCAGTTTCTATGGAAACATTTTGAGGAATTGTTTACTCTTCTTTTGGTGCTGCTTTAAGACCTTTTCCACACAATGAGGAACCTTTTGTAAAACAGCGTTTTTGTTCTCTGTTTTGAATTTCTACCATCGCAGACCTGGCAACGCTGGCTTGATGCCAAATCTGATTTAAGTATCGTGCTAATCCATAAATTAGTTGTGAATGTAAACAAATTTCCTCAGTTGGTTATGATCAAAACAACAGAAAAACACATTGCTTTGATAGAATAGAAACACATTTTTTGTCCCACAGTGGTGAAATTCAGCGATACCAACAAGAGTTGAAGGAAAATAGAAGCATGGATATTCAAACTAAGGTAAAAATAAAAATATATTTAAAAACAGAAAAATAAGAATAACAGATGATGTAATATGGACAAATTTACAAAATAAAATACCAAAGTTCTTTAAAAAAGCATACTTTGAAAGAAATGTACATCTGAATAGGCTAAAAAATATAACACGTGCATGCATATTTTGTGCATAACAACAAACTATTTACAAGAAATGAGAAAATATGTGCAAATAACAACAAAGATGGAACCTCTTATTTGGTTAGAGACAAATAACCTGCAGGTGTAATCCTTTCCTTACACCTGCAGGAAAAGATTAAAGATTACGTCTCTTTGTGCAGTTATGGTTCAACGGTCTGTTGTACTTTTCCGATTGTTTCTGTGGTTTCAATGCATTTAAAAAAGTGCATCTCTTGCCCATTTTGCCTATGGGAATCAGCACTGCCCCCTATCGGTACAACATGGTACTCTCTGGCTCATCCTGTGCATTTTCACTGTGCATTTATGGCCAATCAGAAAGATTAAGTATGTCACTCACATTAATAAATATATTAGACTGTGTAATGTCAGCATATTTAGCACATAAACATAAACATGCATTTTGACCATTAAAATGTTGAAACCATATAGAACAAACTGATTATAAATCAATCTGACTTTTTGCTATTTTAGTAACCTGACCTTACTCTCCCAATCTGCACATCACTGGATGAGGAAGAGTCACATTTTGATATATTGTATAGGTTAGAAAGAGTTTTATACCAGTGATCAATTTTACCTCCACAAGGTTCACAGTCAAAAAATTAACTGAACAATATATTTTTATTTTGTATGATGGCCTGTTCTTATCTCTACCATTTTCCATAAATTCTTGAACTTCTAGAGTTTTGGTAATTATTTAACATTGGCTCAGTGGTTTACTGTTTTTAATGAATCTACAACTGATTCATAGCAACACGGCTTTAGCAACAAACAACCTGACGCTACATGAAGAACAAATCTGGAGTAATGAGACCACAACATACCAGCAGATATTTTACCAAAGGTCAGAAAAGACGTGACGCCATGTTGGAGGAGGACAGTCTTTTGTCTCCTTTATCGTTCCTCCATCATGTTGGCCTTTCCTTTGTAGTTGCCTCCATTGATGATGCTGTAAACAGCTTCATTATGGCTGCAGTTCTCTGTGGCTGCTGTAACACAGAGGCCTAATTTCTATGGCTGAACGTAAAACACTCTAATGAGCCTATCTGTGCATCCAAGCTGCTCAAAATGTAATTTGAAATTAAATTAAACGGAGCAAAATGAGTTTTTTCAGCCCAATTTCTTCCTAGAAAACGTTTTAAAGTTTCCTGGCCCTAAAGACATAAGTACTTTCTTTGCATTTCAATTCAGTTGATCAGAGAAAAATACAAATATTTGGTTGCAGTTTGAAATCTGGCACTGCTTCAGATTTGCAACCGCTGCTTTTCTCTACATAAACAGTGACCATCAGCCACTTTTACTGCGCTGAGCAGTTATACTTTTATGAACATAAAAATGAAATAATTAGTGTTATTTAGGTTCTTTTAAGTCCCTATCCCAGAAGCATGCATACTTTATGATCTCCCTTCTTCCTGTCTTTACGGTTTCAAACACAACACTTGAGGAAACATCTGGACATGTTTGAAAATCTAAACCTGCCATTTTCACTCACTTCCCACAGTTAAATCCTGTTTGTCCTCTTTCCTTTAATAACTGAGGTTATTTAGCTTTCTTTAGTTGTAACTGTTCTAATTCCAGTTCTATTGAAACCTTTGGCAGACCATCTTAACCTAAATAACAGTCTTACTGTTAATCTACCTTGATGTTCATAATTTCTTGACAACACTTTTGCCCCTCAGAATTATTTTCTCTTCATGAACAATCTTTTGAACAATGGCCGCTGACTCAAGAATAGTTCTAATGTCTTTTTAATAGACATTTTCTCATGTCATCCTCGAAGAAATTAAAATCAGTTTGAGTTATTGGCTCTTCACATGCTTGGATTAAATTGTGTGCACAGCTGAAACATTTTAAAAGACAAGTTCCAACAGCTGTCACTGGTGTTCCTGAGTCTCTGGTCTCTCTGTGTTTATTGTCCATCTTCTACATTTAGGAGCCATTTTTGGCTAACAGAATTAGTCTTATGCTGATGTCATCTAGCTGCACACATTTACTAAACGTACTTCCACTCTCCCACCTTATTAAATAAATCATGACTGTCATTTAACATCTTAAGCTACTGTAGATAAAACATGGGTTCTTGTGGCAGGAACTAAATCTATCTAAGAGCTATGAACTTATGTGTCATTTTTTGCGTTTAGAAATTAGTAAGCAGATTTAGTCAATAATGGGAGGTTGAGCTCATCTCTTACATTTACATGAACTGCTATTATACAATGCTCTGGTTGCATCTCAGATTGATGGCTACAAATCTATTCTCTCTGGTTTGCAACTTAATGTTTTTCACAGATAGGTAGAGAACACAACTAGCAGGGTATTTAGCCATTTGATATCCTAATATTGTGTAATAATTCTAGCACTTTTTTACCAAGAGTTGACATGCATCAACCTGTTCAACCAGTTAACCATCATGCTACCTGTGTGCATTCCCATCTCGGGCCCAACTGTCCAGAACATCTTTGATCAATATTGCCTCATATTTTGTTTTTTTCCTCACATGTTACTCCAGTCTTCCAGTAACTTTACCGGCTTCCTGTAAAATCCCACATTGATTATGAGGTTTTTCTTCTTACTTTCAAGTCTTTCCATAACCACTCAAATCCATATTTGTGATTTTCTGCACATCGTTTCCAGCACAAGCCTTTTGAGATCCATCTCCACATCTTCTCTCTCTCTCCACCTGCTGGCCTGGTTTTCCTGGGTTTTGGAGCTTTCAGTCAAATAGCAACTTGTTCTTGAAACTCTCTCCAGGATCTGACTCAAAGCCATATCTGTCTCCCTGCAGTATGCAGGCTTTTCCTGCATCCCATGTTTTAATTGATATAAACTTTCATTTAGGGTCTCAAATGTTACCTTTAAATTAAAATGATTATCATCATTATTAAATCTGCAAAGAATAACAAGATAATGTGATCTGATGAGAGTTTGTGTTGCTTTTTGCCTGTTGCATCATTAAACCAACAAACATCCCAACTAGTTTAGTTTGTTTTGACCAAACAACAAATTTTTCATTAGCAAACATAAATCTGGCTGGGAGGAAACTGACCAAGTCATGTTCTCATGTTCTCTCCAATGAACTAAAAACTGTTACTTTGACATCAAAGTGTTAAACTTCACCTTCCTTTTTTAACTGACTTAAAATCAAACCCGTTTGTCGGCACTTCGCCTTGACCCTGAAAGGCTGACATTTCAAGTTTGAGAATTAACAAATTCTTGCGTCAAACTTTCTTATCAGGACCAGATAAAGGATTTAGAAGGGGGGCTTTAGGAAGTCTCCTTACAGGTTGAGGAGAGACTTTGATCTGTTTGATCAGAACACATTCTGAGCTTAGCTTTTTAAGCTGAGAGATTCTTTTTTGCTAATGCCTCAGTTTGAAATCTGCAACAAGATAAAGCGTTTCAAATACAGGTTTCAAGTCTTGCCAATTATCTTCTCTGCCATGACGGCTCCTCTCTGCGTCCTTGTGTATAGGACTGCCATCTGTGCCTCCATTTCTTTTTCTTTGCTGTGTAACAAAATCAGAAAAAAATTCAGATGTGAAATGGAACCTAATGTAATTAGCCAGTTGGTGCAGATGTTTAATTAAAAAACAAAACTCAGACCTTAACCTAACAAATAAAAAAATGATTCCGAAATGCATGGACACAGTATCAACATCTGTTGTTAATTTTAGCTCCTGAAAATAAGGAGAAGACTGTAAAAGAAACATCTCACTTATCACCATAACTGTACATTTGCACTCTTTTACCAAAGCTCTTGCATTAATGGTATTTGGTTGCATGAACTGATTTATGTTCATAGTATTTAAAATAATATCAAGGAAGATAAAGGAAAATAAAATAACTGAGAAAATGACTAAAACAGATAAATGGATCAATACATAGAATGATAGGTGGAGAGAACGATTTAATCTTCAATCTAGAGCCCCTCCAGGGATTTTCACCTTAAACCTCAAACATTTCAATCCCTTTACTGTGGTGTTGAATACAGATTCAAGTCAGATCACAATGAGATCTCAGGCCACAATACAAGATAAAATGTCCAACTTATATGCTACAAACCAGTGGAGCCTCACAAATGTGCTCTGTGAAGAATGTTCAATGTTCTGTAAATACACATCTAAAGCTTGTGGAAAACCTTATGCTGAGTTGAGGACGCTGCAGCTGAAAAATAAGTGCCAACATCTTATTAAATACTTATGGATTAACATTGGTATTTGTAAGACTACAAATCCATGCAAATGTGAAGGTCAACTTCAAATCATAAATATAGGTGAGAGTGAATTTACCTGTGCAGCTTAGGGCAGCAAAGAGCTTCAAAACAGACATATTGTGTGTTTTTTTCCTTATCAGAAAAACAACCTGTTAAATCATATTTTATTACCAAAACAATCCAATAACTTATATTCATTCACATTTGTACTCATCTTTCAAATTATCTAAACCTTTCCTATACCACTGAGCTTTTCTACATTCATATAAACCCCACAG
Organism: Alfaro cultratus; assembly: GCA_903066825.1. Classification (NCBI taxonomy): domain Eukaryota; kingdom Metazoa; phylum Chordata; class Actinopteri; order Cyprinodontiformes; family Poeciliidae; genus Alfaro; species Alfaro cultratus. Next base: position 120,904 of record CAEFZX010010852.1, read on the forward strand.
ACTCTCCTAACTAGAAACCAAAAGAAGAGTCCCTCACCACTGAGGCACCACACCCACCTGCTCTGACCAAAGCTAACGGTGCAGGCTGCTAACAAGTCATACCTCCCTTTCATCTTAAGGCCTTGGGCTGTGGGGGTGGGGATACGGTGAGCTTTTTGGATTTTGGGGGGAAAACACTTTGGCATGTGTGTGTGGATGGATTGTGAGAGGCTCAGGCACCCCGGCTCGCTTCCGCTGACAGTCATGAAATATGTATGGACACCATGACTCAGGCGAGCCATAATTGATCAGGGTTAGCATTAACCATCCCAGTTCGGCTGCACCTGCGAACCCTACCCCACCCCCGTTCACCATCCCAGCCCCCACCTTTAATGAGCCGCAGCGATCAGACAGGCAGAGCGAGGAGGACGGAGATGAAGGGGGGAGACACACCCAGGAGCTCAGTGACAGCCACAGTAATTATTTTCTGTCAGCTGTTACGCTTCTGTCATTAGCATACTGTTGGGCTGATTTTCTACATTTAGGCTCCACTTCAGTAGCCTGAATGCACTAGTAAACATTAAGTACACTACTGCATGACAACGCCAGTGATGCTAAAAATAAATTAATGTTGGACTCTTTCTGCAGCCACACCCTTCTGTCTGCACCATTTAAGCAAACTGTAGATGACACAAGCATAAGTTTAATTTGAATTAATATAAGACAGTTACCTCACAGTTTCCACCCTTGACTGGTTTTAAATTAAACTGAGATTAATCCATAAAAACAGGGAATATTTGCAGCCACATAAAAATAAAAGATAAGGCTAGGAACGCCGTAAAGACCAATAAACTCAAATGCATAATGTGCCTCTTAAAATGATTCATCCACGTGTTTGGACATAATAATACACAGTATTGACATTTAAATGTTAACTTAAAGAATCTCTGACTGTGGTTCAGCAAAGTGATGGAGACAATTTCCCAGTACAGATAGAGCAGTCCAGGACTCCCCAGGAGAGAGTCTGCAAAGGAGAAATCAATGATCAGTGGAGCGCAAGGTTTGGTGATTTCTCTTTGAGTTAACCTGCAGGCTCATCAAATGCTCTATGCAGGAACAGTTACTGTCCCAGTGAGGGGGTGCGATTTGTTGGGCCCGTGGGGTTGTCAAACAGAACCATACGGCACCATTCTGTGAGTTTTCTGTGTACTTTTTAAAAGACGTTTTGTATTTGCAGCTCATTCAAAAACATTATTTAACTGGTCTCTTGTGCAGAATGTGAAACAAAAGATGGTGAAATGCATGATGAGGTTTGTTTTCAACAGAAAACCAGCAGTGCAATTAGGAGTAAAATAAATCCTCTTTCTATTCTAATTCAGTTGTTCCTTATTTGCGTAGTGCAGATACTTCAAATGAAATGCTGGGTGTGTGGAGACACAGCGGGGGATGGTACGGCCAGGAGTGAGCGCAACACATTTAGACAGCTGCTGGATATTGATCGGTTTAGAAATTATTAAACCCCCAAGAGTCAGGAAAAGCTGTCAGGCTGAATAATAAGCATAAATAAGATCCATAATTATTACTGTGTTGAAACTGACGGTGAAAAGCGATTATTTTGAATCATTATTGTAAAAGAAAGGAGGTATTCGACAGAGACCATTTGTTTTTTTTAGATTTGCAATCAAAGGTTTTGATCACAATGGGCCAAATAATTCATACACTCTGTTTCTGTGCCTTCACCTCTAAGATACAATCTTCTTCCTCTCACACAATTTTTCAATTTTACGTTTTATTTCCACAACTAAATTCCTCAGATCATGAAACTCATTTTAATATCAGACAGATGTAAGATAATCCGAGTAAATGTCAGACGCTGTTTTCAAATGAGTATTTTGTGTGTATTAAGGGACAAATCTACCCAACTCAACCTGGCGTTTTTGGTCTCTAAGCCTAATAATGTGCCAGTCAATGTGGATTAATTCCAGTAAGATGAAATATGTTTTCATTTTTCCTCTCAATAAAGCATCATTTTAAAACTGCTGTTACTTTGTTTGATGATCTAAAACATTTATGTGTGACTAAAAAGCAAAAATAGAAAAAACTGTAAGGTGGCAATAACTTTTTTACAGTACAGTACATGATTGAATAAAAAAAAAATTGATGGTTGAAAAATGACATTGTATGCAAGCAAAATATTCTTCAAAATTTTGTGTTGGTCTACCACATGAAATCTCATTGCGGTTTGTGGTTATTAGAGGTTTTAACACTCTAGACTTTCTTGATTGTTCAAATTGTAATTCACTTTTTGGTGTTGACTCAATTCTTCCAAGGCTTCCCAGTGCTAGAGATTGTGTTTTTTTGGATTCATGGGTGACCTCAAGGCAGTGTCACAGAGATTAGTTCACCTATCTGCTCAATGTTGATAATAAGCTCCTGTCCTCTCCATTTTGATGATGGTGGGATGACATGTCAGCTCCTTTAACCCTGGGGAAATTGTTCTTAACTGGACACTGGATTTCTTTGTCTTTGTCTGGATGAATCTCTGCCTGAAGCAGAGGAGGTCAAGTATTTTGGTGTGTCGGTGATGAACTGAGACAGGATGGAGCAGAAAGTTGATGGCAGGCTTGGGTCTTTTTCATGAACAGAGATGGTGCTGCTTGAAAAAAAGTGTGCTTGGCCAAACAGCAGAGCTTTTAAATTGCTGATCAGACCACATCCCAGATCGCCATGGACCATAACGAGAAATGGATCAGCAGTTTACATGAACTTCCTTTGGATAAGCTCTGTCATCCATGGGGAGATCTGAGTTGATCCTCTCTTACCAAATTAGGATTCACTTAGACTCTTCCCTTTGGAGGCTTTGGTTAAACGGCAAAATAATGAAGAGGATGGATAAACAACTTATAAATCAAATTCAATCATAATCATCAATTGAAGCAATTTTATTATAAATAAAAGCTCATTTATGGCATCAAGAATAACTTAGGACAATTAAAACAAGTTTTGCCAAGAACCAGTCAACATGAAACCTCTTGCTCTTCATAATGTTGAGTGGCAGAGTTGATGTTATTGTGAGAACGTTTTGGAGTTATCTGTAGAGCCCTTGATAACAGCAACAATCAGTTTCAGTCCCAGATCCAAGGCTCCTCTCCCACTGAACCATTTGCTCTCTGACATTGCAGCACTTGGTTGTGTGTTCGGCAAACTAATCCACTGATTTTCTGAGTGAGTTTTTCAGATGTTGTGGTGCACTTCACGGTGCTGTCTGATTGCAAACTGATTACAGGCTCAGTTTTTCTCACTCTTTTTGTTTATTAGTATTCCAGAGATTAGAGGCCATCACCATGTGCATCCAGTCCTCTCATTTCAGCTTCTCATCCGTGAAATAAAACTTATTAAAAGACCGATTGCTGCATACAAATTGCGCGCTTTTTGACGACAAATGGGGTGAAGCTATTAGAGATAAGTTCAGATTTATCCACATGAAGAAGTTGCCGCTGAAAATAATTAGGTAGCAAAATATGTATGAGCTCCAGATAAATAGAATTTAACAGACTGCTTAAAACGTATGGTATCCCTTTCCTTTCTCTCTGTAGCTGCTGAACCATGCAGGAATGCTAACAGACTTCCAGGGACAGAAAAGAGACCAAAAGTTATGAATAAGTAGAGGTTAAACATGCTAATATCTACCAATGCTGTAAAGAAACACTGGAAATAATAGTTAAAACAACACCACTGCAATAATAAATGTTTCATGATATTGTAGTCAGTATTAAGGTTCCATCATACTTGGTCTTTCTGTGCACTTTCTGTGAAACTACATGCACCGTCCATGGATGGTTGATATTTCATAGTCAAGGGTCCTGATACAGTCATGAGACAAATCCTTAATTTCCCACAATCCAAACGGATGCACAAATACAAGCCCGTTAATTATGGGAGCGATCTTTTAAATTCTTCAGAGAAGCCAAATGCTTTGAGCTCAGAGAAGAACCAAAGCCAATGTTCTAGGTGTGAACTCGACTTACCCAAAGACCACTATCCACATGTTCACGCATGGAGGTGGAAGCATTATGCCTTGGGGCTGTTTTTCTGTAAAAGGACAGAGGTCAACTTCACCGCAATGCTACAAAATGCTTGATGAGAATCTTATTTGGTAGGTTTTCCATGTAGTCATTTATTGAGCATCATCATTTCTAATTTCCTCTTTACAAACTCTCACTGGCATCAAAGATTAGGGGTTTATTGTCTGTCTGTTAATATTTTCTGCTGGTGACTGATGCAGAGCCAGGAACCTCTCCTGCATGTTGTTAACACGTGTAAAGGAGTCATCCTCTTCGGAACGGCCTGCTTGGACAACAGAGTGGTTAGACTTGTTTCCATGGGACACGGTTTTAAATTTAGCTCAGGCTGTCTCAGGATTATGTTTTTCTTCTGTCATTGTTTGTTGAAAACAGCGCAAAACTGGTTGATTAACATACCATTGCTGTTTTAAACATACTGTCACATAACAGGAAATGGACACAAATGCTTGAGGCCGCCAGTGCAGAAACACACAGACGGGCCCATTGTGTTCTTTAATGACTTGATGTGCCACAGCGACGCCATCTGAATGTCATTGTCTCAAAGGATACTGGGCAACCTACTCATCTCTGACCTACATCTCCCCTTTCATGCCAGGAAGATGCACAACAGTGAAGGTGCATTGAATAATGCAGGAACGCATTGTTTGAAAGGCATGATGCTGCTGGAAAGGTCACACAGGTGAACAAAACAACAAGTGAGTGGTTCAGGTCCGGTGGGTTTTGTGACAGTAGAAAAAATTATGGTGGTTGATATTCAGTTAGTTATGGAACGATGAATGAATCACCAAATTTAGAATTTTTCTAAAATTTCTGTTGCATTCTAGGGCATATTTTCCTCTATCCGTTGTCCAGATTTGACATTTCATTGACCCATGTCTCATTAAGAATTCACCGTCTTTCACCATTCTTCCTCCCTCCGCGGAGGCTGAGCACTAAATTGCCGCAGGGGCGTTGAAGAGTCGGCGTGTCTTAATGGGGGACATGAGTGGGTGGTCTGCACTCTGAGAGGCTTCTGCAGCCGCTTACCTTCCTGTAATGACTCACTCAGCTCAACGGAGTCTTTCTTCTGCTCTTTGGTGGGTTTTTAGGCCTGGAAGTGAACAATCCTGAAGAAAAAGGCAAAAATTGGGCTTTTAGTTTCCTTTCTACTTCTGCATTAAATATGAACCAATATTATTTTCTTAATGTTCTCATAGCTGCATGTAGGTGATTCTTAAATGAAGATAAAATGATGTTTCAAACTTCATAATAAAAGCTTCTCAGTTGAGACAAACATTTTTGATGTGAACATTTAAATACAATTCTAAAAATTAGTTCTTAAATCTTTTTTGAGTTGAAGCAAAACACAAGAAAACAAATGTAGAAATGTTGTAATCTTAATTTTGTAGCTTGCAATTTTTAAAACTGTTTTTTGTATTGCTTTGGCACTGGTTTACTTAGAAATCACAATAAAACCCATGGACTTAATTATTTTTAAAGGTTTATATTTTGTTTATTAACATTTTTAGACCTGCTTAGATCTTTTGTGTTAAAAAAAATATTCAAGCACCAAAACCTAGATCTAAATTAACAGTAATGTGGTTGAAAAACGCTCAGGTAAGAGAATTTTTCAGGGAAATATGGGATCACACAGCCAAAGAAACGACATCATTCACCAAACCTCGCTGGTGGAAGAGGCAATAGAGCTTGAGAAGCTCAGTGGTTCTGGTCAGACTGAGGAAAACCTTTGTGGTTGGACGAAAATCCAAGCTGATTTAAGACAGATGGAAATCTAAAGCACTGCAGAACTCAAATGCTCAGTTAAAATCAGTGGTCATGATTCAACACTTAGAAAGAGACTGGACAAAAATATAGAGTTCTAAGGTTATCAAACAAAAAAAATCAGATTTACTGACAAATATCTTGATGATTGACAGGACTTTGGAAAAATATGTAGTTGACTGACAAGACGAACCTTTTGGAAAGCTTATGTCATTACATCTGATGTAAAACTTACAGCATATCAGAAAAATGTTCTAACACGAGTCAAACATGGTTTTGTGAGTGTAATGCTTCGCTTGTTTAGGACAGAAACGACGCATCAATAATCTCTGGGAGCATAAATTATTTTCTTTAGCAGAAAATCCTGAAGGAGAATGTCCTGGTATGAATTCATTACTTTAATCTCATATTCATTTAGGCTATGGAGCAGGAAAATTGTCCAAAGCATATCAGCAGCTTCACTTCTAAAAGGAATAAGAAAGAAAACAGAATGAAGGTTTTCCAGCAGCCTAGTGAAAGTAAGCATGCAAATCTGGAAATCTGAAAAACATGTCGCATGACCTTAAGCAATCTATTCCTTCTGAAAACCAGTCTAGCTGATTTAAATCATTCTGCAAAGATAAGTGGGTCTTAATTTCTCTTCAGCAATGTAAAAAACTCACCGTTGCCACAACCAGTTATTACATTTAGGGGGTAATTACTTTTCACATAGAGCCAGGTTGGATTGGATGGCTTTTTTTCCATTGAGAAATAAAATTTGGATCTCAAAACCAGTTTTTTTGGGGGGGGGCTAGTAGATCTATTGGATTGCGATAAAACATATTTTATCTGAAACAGTTACAAGAGAAAGAGAAGAAATGAATAAGGAGGCAAATACATTTTCTCTGGACTACAGCATATTTGTTAATTAAAGTGGCATTGATTGTGAATCACCTGTCAGAGAGCCTGTGTTTTACTTAATACACAACACATCCCTGATGTTCTATATGAATGTGCTAAACACTGTTTACTTCCACAAATAGCAACGGCTCATTTCAGGCTAACGTGCAATTATACAGCAAACTGGTTGGATAAGCTGGTTGCTTACTGCACTCCATGGAGTTTGGTGAGGTTGCACAGAGAAGTAGTCTTTATATAAAAGTTTGGTTTTAGTTTTAAAAGCTGCTTTTGAGGCAAACAAAGTCTTGTTTATCACAGCAGAAATCTACAAATTTCTCCTAATTCTGTGTCATATTAATATGGTTTTGAGGTTATTTCTCTTCATTTAGATTTAGAATGAAAAATGGTTAACTTGAAAGAAAAGATAGGTTTTAGTTATTTAAATGATTACATTATCTTTTTATAAGGAAGTTTTTTAAAGCATGTTTTTTACCTTAGATGTCAAAATGTGTGTTAAAACGGGAAATGCTTGCAATAATTTTAGCTTAAGTTTCCTTCCTAAAGCTATTTGTTTTGTCTGTTTATGAGAAAAAGTAATTAATGTTCCTATTAACCTTCAATATAAGTTTAATTATTTATAAGCTTTTAATTTGTAGTGTTTTTAACTTTTAGGAAAATCAGAGATTTTCACCCATTTCGGAACCTTTCCCTCCAGACCTCTTTTGGTACAGATCAACGACACAAACATGTTGGAAATGAAGAGCAGGCTCTTTCTGTAGTTCCATTTATATGTTAATCTGTCGGTGGACCTTGGCTTGGATTTGAATGATTCCAGCATAAGGTTTGGTGATGTATTCTACTTGACATTTCCTGACAGCGCTTGAAAAGCCTATACATCCTCGTGGTGTCAAAGCAATCTATCATTTGCGCGGTTTGGCACTACGTCGGGGCTCTTGAATCCATAACTGTTCCATTTAGTTCAAAGTCTAGTGAAATGTCGGTCGAATGTAGAGCAGAAAGGCAAGCTGAGGTTACCTTTCATCATAAATCCAAAAGACAAAGTAGGAATTTGACTTTGTATGACCGACTCTGTTTCCGTTCCATGACTATTTGCAAACTTATGGTGGCAAACGTTCGAAGGAGAAAAAAACTAGATTTTTCAAACATGAATGATGCACCTTCACAGCTGTTAAAAGTAATGGTGGGTGATGGATGGAAGCTGGAGTCTTTGTTTTAACAATGTTGCAAAAATGGAAAAAGGTTTTGTTAGACAGCAACTTTTGTCTGTTCATTCTGATAAAAGGCTTGACGTAAACTTACCATGATGCATCTTGAAGTTTTTCAAAGTTCTCCACCTTACTTACAACCATTTCAATTCAAACATATTTTATTAATCCCAGAGATAAATTAAATATTACTCATACAATGTCCTTCTAAGACTTGCAATAGAAGCCGATGGCTGTGGGGAGGAAGGATCTCCGGTAGTTGTATAAATTACAGTGTTTCTGAAGACACTCTTGTTGTATCAAGGATTCATGTTCGTAATTTTCTAGATTTTATGTAAAATTCTTCTTTGCATCATCATCTTCTGCAGTCGTCCCCAGAGCAGAACTGAACTTTTTATCAGGTTGGTGAGCTTTTTTAGTTCCTGAGTCTGATGCTGCTGCCCCAACAGATGATGGCAGAGGAGATTACATTCTCCACAATAGACTTCTAGAAAATCTGAAGCATCTTCCTGCAAACATGGAAGGACTTAAACTTCCTCAAGAAGTGCAGAATGCTCTGTGCTTTCTTATAGACGGCTTCACAGTTTAGTCTCCAGTTCAGTCTTTTTTCAAGACGAACAACAATGAGGTATTTACATTCCTCCACCACCTCCACTTCTTCTCCCATTATGGGGTTCTCTTGAATTTTACAATCATCTCCTTTGTTTTGTTCACATTTAAAATTAGATGATTGTTTCCACATCATACCACAAAGTGGTTCACCAGCTCAATATACTCCAATATTTGTCCATCTCTGCTCCAGCTGCTGACTAGAGGCTTCTGAGTATCTCTGCAGATGACACAAGTCAAGTCTGAGGTGTACAGAGTGAAAAGGAAATGGTGAGAGTACAAGCCCCTGTGGTCCTCCTGTGCTGCTGACCACCTTGTTAGATACACAAACCATCTGTCTCTCAAACTGAGGTCTGTTTGTCAAGTAGTCATGGGTCCAGATCTCCAACTGTGTCTTGTGGAGTTTCTGGCAAAGAAAATCCTGCTGGATTGTGTTAAATGCACTGGAGAAATCAAACAATATAATCCTGACAATGCTGCCTGCTTTGTCCAGATTACAGTGGGTTTGTTGAAGCACAACTACAATGTATTATATCAGACTAACACAAACAATTCATGGTAGTTAATGGCAGTCATTTGTTTTAGTTTGATGCCCTTGAGGAACTGCCATGTTCCCAAATGAGGTCAGACTCTTTGTTGCTCGGCGGGTTGAATCAGAAGTACGTGAATCCTGGGTGTAACGGACAGACAGAGGAACAGCAAACAAACCTTCAGAGTCTGTATGGCAGAGCCAGCGGGGGTGAAGAAACTGTGTAAAAATCGTGTGTGCAGGGCGGTTCCTCTTTGTGCCTTTCACATTTAGAGCAGTCCTTATTTCAAATGTCATGCACTGATTGTGCTGAATGGAAGTTACTTTCAAGGTCTTGTGTCACACACAAAAGCGTGGCCTCTGCTGTGAATGGCATTAGGTTTAAGTCCCAGAACAAGAGCCCTGCAGACACCCTTACTATTGCTGCAGCAGCTGTGCAGCAGCTTAGTGTCATACAAATTCATCTCCACAGCAACAAACATGTTTTTGTTTCATGAACCAAAATCATACAGCAGATGTTGAGCATTTGCATAACCATCCCATTTAAGAAATCCCAAAATGGAGACACTTGGAAACCCTGCCAACCTTTCATCTTGAAACGTCTCAATTCATATTCTGTTTTTCTGGCTCCATCACAGGACCCTCTAATTTGGGAAACACACAAATTAAAGGGTCGTAAAATTTTGCTATTGAGATATCAAGCAAACTAGCATCTGAACAAGTTCTATGGTCAAAGAAAGCAGGAAAAAAAGAGTTGAATTTGACTTTGGTAAAGCAAAGTTGTCAATTTGAGCAGAAAAGATAAAATTAACAATGAACAAAATAACAGACAGCACTTGTGTAGTTTTTCAAGAGTATTTCAAGAGTAAACGGGACTTCTTGCCTGGATTTTATTTGGACTTAGAAAGGGTTTTAAAGAATGCATTTTTCTCCTACATTAACAATTTTGTCTTGATCTATAGCATAGTATTTAATTAAAATACATCACAATTTGTGATTTGTCATGTGACAAACGTAAAAAAGTAAGGAATTTTACTGTTGGAGTCACTTTGAGCCCATCTACAATGAGAGATGTTTTGTCACAAAAGATCATTCAAAGCTAATGTTTCACAAATGGTGGATGGAAGAATATTGATATAAAACAGCAGCGATTATTTGTAGAAATAACTTGCTTCTGCAGCTAATTATTGTCATTAAATTCATGCAGACGTAAAGTCTGCAGAGAGGTGGTTTATTTAACCATAGCATCAGAAAACTCTTACTGTCATATTACACATTAAAACCAAAAATCATAGTAAAATAAAACGCTACCTGTCAAAAATTGCACTTTCGGTTGAGTCAATGTTCTTGCTGTTGACTGTCAAGTCATTAACTCTGTTGTAAGGGTGTAGATATTTAATATATCTTATTGAGGTGACTGCAGTTTGGCAAGCAAGAAATATATCAGTTTCTTAGGTTTGTTGCAAAATCTATAAAAATGCAGAATAAATTTCTTTTTGCAGCATAAATTTGATCTTTAAAGTCTTCTTAAAGTAATATTAAAATCTATTTCTCTCTCATTCTTGTGGCTCAATATTGTGAGCTTGATGCATTGTTGCATCCCTACTCTGGTGTGTTATTGTCTATCAGCTTTGATTTGATCCCTCCTTTGAAGCCAAGTCTTATGCAATAGCAATTGTTTCGTAATCCTGTGACAACTGTATTCAAGAGGGAGACAGTATTTTTGATGAACGAGGAGAACTCTGACCTTTTTTACTCTCTAATTTTTCCCACTTCTCCTGTGCTCACTCCATTTTTTTCTGATTCGACATATTGCTAAGGCATTCTTTTATCAACCAACCAATCTCATTCTGAGTCTTTACAGTCACCACATTTTATATATGTTTGCCCATATTTAATGGCACTCATTGTGTCAGAAATATACATTTCATGTTAATTTTTCTGCTTTGAAACATCTTAAATTTCCCCAGTGGATTATGAAGGATTATAAGATTTTTGGCCCTATATTTTTTTGGAAACATTTACATTTTATTTCAATAAGTGTTACTGTGAATAATTTGAACAGAAACTAGAAATACCTTGAAAATGCTCACTGACATCTGCCTGCAAAACTCGGATCAGGCCAAATTTGTTAAGCACTCGTGACAAGACACATGCAGATACAAATGGTGGAAAGATCAAGAAAGCATATGACAAACTCCAGCCTAGAGGTCTTCATTGTGTACAACACTTTGCAGCTTCCTTGTGGCATGCAATTTTAACATTTCTCCCCATGCTGTGTGTGGGAGCAAAACTCAAAGAATATCTTTGTTCTCCGTCTGTCCCCGGGCCCCGTTACACCCATGCTTTGGACTCATTGGACAAACGATGTGTGTGTAACAACAGCAGCAGCAGCAGAAGGAGCAGAGCGGGGCTTTGTCCTGAGGAGAACTCTGCTGCAGCCGCCGAGAGAGCTGCCGGCAGCTCACAGAGCGAAGAAATGAGACAGCGAGAGCAAAATGCACGAGAAAAACCAGTGAAAAACGAGAGCATGACACAGAAAAGATGGGTATGGTAAACAAAAAGAGACAAACTCCCAGCATAAAGAGGAAGACGCAGATGAAGAATATATAAAGAAAAGGAATGACAGAGCAAAGTTAGTAATTTAGTGACAAATCAAGAGAAAGAATTGAAGGCATGATTGCAGAAGAACATGGAGGAAAAGAACCCAGAGAGACCTGGAGCCATGAAGTGAAGTCAAGGACCTTTGGCAGCAGTGAAATTTCCTTACCTCGCTCAATAATAGTTCTGCATATTAAGGCGATTTAGTGGCTCAAGTCTAATAAAACACCCAGGTAGTGAGTGCTCAATACTCACATTGTGTTTCAGGCAAATCTGCCTCTCATCATTCTGTTTGTGCTGCACACATGATGTTCATCAGCAGAAAGACTCTGGCAGAAGATACCATGGTGTCACTGTGTCTCTCAGCTTAGAGGAGCTTAACGCTGCCAGTAAATGTATGTGACAAACAAGACCAACTTACTTTTTTATGCTCTTAAACTTGCAAATGTGTTCCTTAGTATTCATTGTTAGCTTTTGTTGTGACAAAAATAATTAGCCTGTTATTTGTCAGTCAATCAAAGCAGTTTTCATACACAAAAAGAGATTTTACAAAAAGAGTACAGCAAAAAAAAAACTATTTAAAAAAATAAACAAAACAAGACTGATCATGGTTTGAAAACAGAAAAATAATATACAGAAATGTGATGCAAAATCCCAAACACAAAGCACAACTTGGTTACAATTTATGGGATACAAATACAAATACATACATATAATACATACAAATCACATTCTGCATGCATTTGACCAATTTTGGATTGAGTTTAATTTCTATTTACACTCACACCTGATGTAGGTCTTAGGAAACAAGCCGCTAAGTCTCACAGAGAAACTTAGGTATGTATTGGTGATCTAAAAGAAAAAGAAGAGTAAGGAGAATGTAGGTGAGTTTTATATCTGTCATGCTTTTATATCTGCCATGCAGTCCTGGCTTGGAGATACCATCAGTGGTATTTATACTGAAAACACAGGTAGCACACCATTTCTACCAGTGTGATGTAAGCAGCAACGTTTAAGAAACCAAAGTATTTGTGGTTCATGTGAATGTTATTTTGCTATGCTAAAGGGATAGCAGGGTGGCAGAGTAAACAACATAAAATTAAGTTTGGATGAGATTTGAGAATCTTCAACTCAGATCACAATCAAATTTAAATCTGAGAGATTTTCATGATGGAAGTTGTTTCACCATGTTTGAATCTGTTTTAATCTAACCTGTGGATCATTCTGTCCACAGGTTAGAGTAGGTAGCAAGTGACTCTGGATCTTCCACAATGGATTTTTATAACTTTGGTTCAAAATGATAAAGAACTGAATAATGTTTTTAAATATAGATATAATAACAAGTGCAAGTTTGCCTTTTTTATTTTTTTTTCTTGTAATATATGCATTGAATTTCTACAGAGAATGACACTAAAATACCAGTTATATGTTTGAAACTCTTACTGAATTATTTGGTTATAATGCACATGATGTTCTGTATCTGTGTCCAGTGTTCAAGTTTTATACAAGCCTCTCTATTTCTGAACTCTTGGTTCAGTTGCAGTTGCCTCATTTTCTAAAATAAAAACTTACTTGATTAAAACCTGAAAGCAGAGTGGTTTTACCTTAACAGGGATCTCCTGATACATGAGAAGCTTGCTTGTCATGTATCAGATGCATAACATTTAATTTAAAAGTGGTGAAATGAATGACATGCCTGGTGGTTTAGAAATAAATCTTTCATCTTCTGATGCTTAGAAACAGCACTTAATGCTTCTGAATCTGGATTTCCTTCATGCTCTAAAAATGATGGTTTTCTCACTTCCTCATAACTCAGGAGCAGAGTGTGGAGCTTACAGGCAGCTGCACACATTTCAGACCAGAGTTTTGCAACTTGTGGAGCAACAATCCTTTTATTGTGTTGATCATCAGTCCATTTATTGTCTTTGGCTTCAAGCGCAGTGATTAATGATGTATAGTATGACATATCTCTAACCCTTTACACACAGCAGCCTCATAGCTATTTTTTTTTTAAACTCTTTTTAAAGTATTTGTTTTCTGTTGTGTTACGAATCCCGATCAGTGTTTAGTAAAAATCGCCCACCTGCATTATGCATGCTGGGCTGCTGAGTTGAGTTTTATAAAGAAAAGAGGCTTTTTAAATGTGAACTGATGAAAGCTTTTCATCCACGCTTCTTGATGAGGGACCACAGGGATTATGTAAACAGGCTACAAAGAGGAGTAAAGTATGTCAGTAAACTCTCATTTTCTAGCTTTGTTGGCAGTGAGGTGCTGCATTGTTGTCGAGTGGAGGCTGCGTTCAAAGCCACAGGCTCTTTTCCAGAGTTTTAATTCAACTGTATTAGAGCTGCACTGCAACAGATAAAAGCTTCAGTGAAAATTCATGCAGTTTGTATGCAGTTTTCCCCGATCTGAGAGCTTTATGTTGTTTTTCACTGTTTAATACGCACAGCCTCTAAACGGCTCGTAAATGCCCGGCCGTGTCCCACAGTGGCGACAGAAATCCAGAGTACAACGACTCCCTGAAGGGCGGCCAAGTTAACTTTAGCAGTCAAGCTGTTTCACAAGCATCAAATACTAACTTTATCATAGCTCACTGTCAGTACAAGACTCCAAAAACTTTATAACAGATGCAACCAAGATTTATCGCAGCCAACAGCACAACTGGAGGGGGAAGATAATGTCTTAGAACAGTATAAATGGCTTCATGATTGCTAGTGGAGTTTTAACACTTGCATTCACGCTGGTGGCTTCAGCTAAAAGTTAGATGTAACTAAAGTCCCACAGTTTCATGAAGCAGAACCAGCAGGTTGAGGCTGACAGAAAGTCCATTTGATGACTGCAGGATGCCCAGGTCCTGCAGCTACAGAACAAACCCTAATCATCTTCTTTCCACCACCTTGCTGTGATGATATGTTCTGCTTTCATGCAAACATGCTGCTGTGCAATGCTGCCAACAATCTCTGCTTTGGCTTTATCTGTTGAAGGACATTGTTCCTTAAGATGTGAGGTTCATCCAGATACAACTTTGCAAGTCCAAGTCAGGCTAGCATATTTTTGTAACCTAACATAAGTAAAATAAAATTTACTTCCAAACTATTTAGTTTTTGGAGAGAGAGAGAATGAAACAATTTTCAGACAGACAAAAAGCTTGTCAAAAGGTCAAAATAATGCAACTCTCCCATGAAGTAACATCTTTTTCTGATCAGCTTTTGCTCCAAGCATTTAGAAAGATATGGCTTTAGGAATGGAAATAATGTTTCAGTGTTTGCATCACTTTGGGCTGAGAAAATCTTCCTCCTCAAGGACACGACAATATTTTTGATTTCATAATTACTCTGAGCTCCTAGGGCTGAAAATCTGCAGCTGCATTAATGCAAATGAAGCAAAAGCACTAGAGGATGAAACCCGGCATGCAGGGCAAAGCCAGAGGGTCTAAACAAAAAATGTCTCTGGAACAAGTTGACCTCAAAACTGTCGCCAAGTTATGCATTTTGCGTGGGAGCTTGTTAGCTCTGTATCCAAAACAAGGGCATGGGTGGAGAAGAACCAGATGTGGACATTGGCAGTTGGTCTGCAAGGAACTCGGACAGTGAGAACTGCATGACGTCAGCGCCAGATGATTTACTCATTAACATCCACCCTCGAAACATTCAGGGAAATGCTGCGCTGATGGCAGACAGGACGAAATGTCACTTAAACCCCTCTGCTTCTTTGATGAAATGTTGGTGGAAATTCAGCCCACTGAACTTTAGTTAAAGGTCAAGCGGTAAACCGGTGCTCATGAGGTTAAATGCTTCTGAAAGTTTTATTTGGCCAATGCGTCACTTGAGCTAAACAATTCATGAAGCTTTGTTTTTGCTGAATCTCTTTCTCAGTTTGTTTTCGGCTGCAATGAACTGAATGAACTCTGGGATAAAATGGGGGGCAGCGATAGTGCTTTGGCACGCTCGCCTGTTGTTCCATTTCAGTTTGATCCATGTGTTTGGATGCCTGCAGTGTCCTGGTTTGGCCTCTGCATATCAAATGACCAACACTGAAGTTAAGTATTAACAGCACATGCTGTGGTTTCACAGCCTCAACACGACGGAAAAAGAATCTCCACAGTGAAGAGAGAAAAAAATATATTTAGATTTAAAGTGAGAAACTGAGTTATTAACAGATTTCTGATGTAAAAATTCTGCTGACGTTGAAACAAAAGCTTTTGTGTGGCAGAGAAGTCAGGTTTCCGCCTGGAATTTAGTAAACCTCACAAATCTCAAAGTTAAATTTTATTGCTGTAGATTTTACATTTCGCCTACTTTAACTGCTTTTGAAGGGTCACTTCAAAATGCTTTTGCTCGATGTTTAGTGCTAGCCAAAAACACCTAGTATTTTGGGGGTTTTTAGTTTTTTTTTCTGCAATGGGTTGATACATATTTTACAGAAATACGCCGTGTTCCAAATTATTATGCAAGTGATATTTTCTTAAATGAACAATGCAAATGACGGTCAGTATAATTTTCAAGTCATGAACTATTACAGTATAAATCAAATTTTACTGAACAAAACTCCCCAGGAGAACAGTA
>CAEFZX010010853.1:0-15554 GCA_903066825.1 Alfaro cultratus
TATCCATTATTAAATCTACTTAAGTAAAGTACAGATACACGAAAATTGTACTTAAGTACAATAACGAAGTATTTGTACTTCGTTACTTCACAACACTGATCCTTGTTCACATCCTCATCACCTCTCATTGATCACTGGTGATTCTGTCCTTTCAGTTCTTTCTCACTCATCCCTCCATGAGCTTCAGATGGTTAAAAACCCCCATAATAACCAAAACGTCGCAGAACCCTGTGGAAGTAACGCCGGAGTGTGTTTCCCTCCTAAAATGAAGCTCTGCTGCCAACCAATCACACTTTGAAAACAATACCCACCGATCGACCAATCAGATGGTTTCCCGATACACATGACTGAATGTGAATGTTAGGTAGAATATCAACAATATGGAAGTTTGTTCTCCGATTTATCCAGACTGATTTATCTATTCTTCAAATGTCTCATATGACACTTGGACACAAATTTTTTTTACAAAAAATAAAAAAAAACATGGAATGTTTTTTTACCCTGAACTTTCATATTTAATTTCCCTTTGGGATCAATAATTCTGTTCTATTTGTATCATATGAATTCTCTTTGATTTGTAAAACACATTAATGGACCTTCTTGTGATGTTGATGATTAGTGCAGTTAAAATTCAAGTAAAGCATTAACATTTCAACAAGAGTGAAATAAAGATTAAAATCCCTATTTTTATTATTCATTAGTTTTTATTATTATTATTATTATTATTATTATTATTATTATTATTATTATTATTTTGATAATCTAGATTGGGATTTAGGATTGGACCAAAAGGCAGACAGGAAAGTGGAAATCCCATCATATTGATTTTAATAAAGAGTTCAACAAAACAATAAGAGCAAAACGTTTCTAGGGAGGTGAAGTAGAACGCAGAGGCAACATGAACGAGAATCCAACAAAGGTAACGGGGAGCAGAGGAGAGAGAGAGAGAGAGTGTGTGTGTGTGTGTGTGTGTGTGTGTGGTCGAGGGAGTGAATGGGAGGAAAACTGAGACAGAAAACAGCTGTGATGAGAGACAGGCTGAGGGCAGGAGGAACGTAAGCAGAGAGGAAATAGAACGAAAAGTAACAAAAACAGAAACAGAAAGAAACATTTATCAAAGGAACCTGAATCTAAGTGCACAATACATAATAACCCAGGTAATAAACACACAAAGGAGTAGTGGTGGCCGGGTCATCGGTTCTAAATTCTCCTCAGGTGTGTGTGTGTGTGTGTGTGTGTGTGTGTGGATGCCCTGTCTCTGTGTTGCCCTGCTGACCCTGATGGGATAAAGGTGTAAGAAGAAGGATGGATGCATCTTTTGCATCCAAACAATATGGATCAACACAGGAGGGAAAACTATACAAAAAAGAAACGTATTCATTAATTTAAATATTTGTATTAATATGTGAGCATTTGATTTTTGGTGAAAATGAAACTGGTGAAACTGGAACAACTACTGTTATTGATTTGTTCAACTTATCAAGTTGTTAAGTAAAATTAACTCCTGTAGTGTTTTTGTATCCATCCATCCATTTTCTTACACCCTTGTCCCCAGTGGGGTCAGGAGGTGCTGGTGTCTATCTCCAGCTAACGTTCTGGGAGAGAGGCGGGGTCACGGTGGGGTCACCCTGGACAGGTCACCAGTCTGTCGCAGGGCAACACAGAGACAGACAGGACAAACAACCACACACACACACACACACCTAGGGAGAATTTAGAGAGACCAATTAACCTGACAGTCATGTTATTGGACTGTGGGAGGAAGCCGGAGTACCCAGAGAGAACCCACCATGCACAGGCAGAACATGCAAACCCTTCATCCCTCATCTCAACATCCCTACATCCTTTCATCCCTCATCCCTTCATGCCTCATCCCTTCATCAATAAATCTTCTAACGTATATGTCTGTGGCATGGTCCTTGCTAGTGAAACAGAATTATCGAGACGTCACACCCTGACATTCTAAAACAAGAGACTGATCTGCTTTCTGTTGCTCCTTTCTTCTTCTATTGTTGTCCTTGACCCGGTTCAGGGTTAGGAAGGAAGCTCCTTGGCTCAGTAACTGAGAGGAGACCCTGCACAAATTGACAGTTCATCACAAGGCAGCCCAGAGACACACACTACAACACATTCATATCAACTATGAGAGCCAAACTATCCCAACATTCATCTCATTGAACTCTGGGGGAACCCATGGTTTGACCACAGAGCCATCTTGTTGTGCTAAACACCAAGATCTCCTGCGTTTCCCAGCATTTGATCCACTTTGAACTCTTTTTCTTCCTTTTCTGTTTTGCCTCGTTGGTTTTGGCTAAATGGCTTTTAAAAGTCCTACATAACAATGTCTCACACTGATGTTAGCAGGAGTATCTGAAGTCAAAGATGAAATGGCTTAAACCAGGAACTTAGAAAGAAATGAAAGTTCTTTCAACTTAGGTTTTTGCCAAAATCATCTTTTGGCCAAAAAACATGACATAGGCCTTTTTTTCTTTTTTAGGACTGTGACGATATTAAAGATTAAACCATATTATGTCACACAGTGATGCTCTTAGACATGCACGGGTAACAAAGTATGTACTGCCACCTAGTGGCCATGCTTAAGTTAGTTATTGACAGGTTTCATAATGATTCTATCTCTTATCTGATCAGGCAGCAACCAGCAACCTAATAATACTGTACACTATTAAATGTACTGTAATGTACATTTATCCCTTTTTTCTGATTTCATGGATTAACTGCATTTAATTTCTACAACCTGAATGGCAAATTATTATTTTTTTTAGATATTTCCTTAAAGCAGATTTAAACCTATGTGGGTTTTTCCCCTAATTTTCCACTAATATCTAACATCCCATGGAAAAAAAGTAATTATTTCTAAGAATAGAAATAATTATTTACTTAATTATTACAACTGATTTCTAATATCAATACAGTCGTGTTCAATAAATTAGAATATATGTTCCAACAAGTCTTGTTTGAAAATTTTTATTGTTTGGAAAATAACAACTGAGCCCAATAACCTAAACCAAGTAGTTAATAAACATATTTTTCATTACCAATTTCCTCTAAAAACACCAAAACCATATCTATCTATCTATCTATCTATCTATCTATCTATCTATCTATCTATCTATCTATCTATCTATCTATCTATCTATCTTTTGTAGTTCTGATGTAATTTATTTTAATTATATTTTCTTGAGCAGTAATTGAAAAATCATCATGATCTCTATGTGTTTCACTTAGTCAGAGATCCTAAAAAAAATGGGCTTTTCAATGTATTTATCAAAAATAAATAAGTTGGGTTTTTTTTCTAAACGTCATATAATATTTGTAGTTCTAAGCTGGTTTTGTTTGGCTGGACTGAGTGTAGAAATGACTCTTTGGTTTGTTCAGGTCGGAGACTGTCAGACATTTTCTGCAGGTTTGTCGGCTGCATATCGATGATGTGAATCTCCTGATTGATTCGCATCTCATAGGAAATTCTAGAAAAACCTGGAACCCTCAGAGTTTACAACTTTTACAAACTTACAAAACTTCCCAACATTTCAAACTCAGTGATGTCTATGTTTTTTCTTGAAAATTTCTGAGATTGATCCCAAAAGTTTTAGTTTTTTCCAAGCAAATTGTAGACTTTTCAAACTTTATTCTTTTTTCTAGATAATTTCTTGAGAATTTCTGCCAGCAATGTACTTTAAAAACCCAACTGACAAAAGGCCCTAACATGCTGCCGTTGCTATCACTTTTAACTTGCTGTGTCCGTGGATTTTGTGACATCTGGCTTCACCATAGACAAAAATTGAACTTTAAAGCCCCCCATTAAAAATCTGCTACCCCCCCCAAAAAAACTAAGTTAAAACTGCCAGAAATTACAGTTTTTAACTCAAAGAACAAACACACAGAAAACAAAACAGACAAGAATAAAACGAGCATTGTCTCTCAACCAATGCCAGAAAAAAAATTAAAAAAAATCTTTTTAGCACTTGAACCTGTTGACAGAGTATGGCATTGATTCAGTTTTAAGTGGAATGTTCATCATCGTTTCTATGCCATCGTCGTTGATGTTTGTAACAAGGACCTGAGTATCAAGAAAAAAAATATTAATAATAACAACAATAATAATAATAAACTGGCATTATCTGCTCCACACCAGATTTTATTATTATTTTTCAAATGTTGCACAACTCCAGCGGTGGAGTAATTACATTTCTCCATAAGACAGAGGAGCTCCACTAGGTGGCGCGACGGCACTTTCTCTGCAGTTCTGAAGCAACTCGGAGGCCTCAGCCCCAACTTCCTGAGCAGGAATGACAGCGAAAAATATTTATAAAATTCGCTCTGAAAATGGAGGCTGGTGAACATTTCTCCAGGTTCCTTCAGTGTGAAGAGAGAGAAACAAAACATGAGGACTTGTGCTGTTAGGATTCACCTGCTCTCCATCTGCTCCTCATCTCCATCCCGGTAATCGGTGCAACATCTGCAAGGAGGAGAGGATCCTGACACACCTGAGACTATTTTTATTTCACAGACTGGGCCTTCCCTCCCTTCTCGCCTCCTGACAGGCGCAGAAGCAGAAAGGTGACTGCGGATCGCCCCGAAATACACACACACACACACACCACAGCTCTTTAAATAAACAGTGTGATCCTGCAGGTTGGGCTGGATGCAGGCTTGTCTCTTTGGCTGCTGTCATAGCGACAGCAGCAGCAGCAGAGCAGGAAGCTGGCGAGATGATAAGCAGCAGATACAATCCAGGGCTCCCATGAATATTTCATTTGTGGAGAGATGAAGCCAGAAGAGAGAGAGAGTGAGGAAGAAGAAGAAAAAAGTGTCAGCTTGTGTTGTCGTCCTCTCATCCGCTCGTGACTGCTTCTTCACCTCCCAAACTGCCAGATGGACTATTTTCATTATCTGACCGGCTTTTGTAATTAGTGGTGATAAGCTGGGAAATTAATGAAATTAGACACAGACATGGGCCATGTCACACTCTGTTTTTCTACACCCAGGGGTAAAACAAGAACAGAGCTACAGTACTGTCTCAGTAAAGGTCAGAGGACAGTCCACTGAATGTATATGATTATGAAGGAAAAACTCTATCACATGAAAACACGTTGAGGTGGATGATCTTTCACTCCCTGCTCAGTATTTATCCTCCTGTTAAATGAACATTCCCTCCAAAATACAGTTTCAGTTTGGCCACAAACTTTACACTTCAATCCCCAATAATGTCATTTATTACTAAAAGTATCTCATGGAATAAAATCCAGGTGTGAGCAGATTTGTTTTCTAAATAGGATTTAATGAGTCGTCATTATAAGAACTCATTATTATTATTATTATATACGACAGTCAATAACTCAGTTCAGTCAGGTAATGAACCACACAACTATGGAGGACCAATCCTGCCCATTTGCTGAAGAAGGAAATTGTCTTCTTCAGAGGTTTTCATGTTGTCTTCTTCAGAGGTTCTTGGTGCAGCGCCACCACAGGTGAGGAGGAGAACAGGTTTTTAAAACCATTTGGAACCACAAGCTGAAAACCTAAAAAATGTTGCAACTTTACCATGCCATAGTATGGGGTAATGTTAATGTACCTCAAGTACACTATGAGGTGTGAAAACACCCTTACTACAGATATTTACAACATTTTATTATGTCTGTCCGGGTAACTTGGTAAGAAGAAGGCAGGTCAGGCCTACGAATGTGTTCCAGGACAGATTCTGTTCAGACTGGTAAGCTAATGCAGACTCAACTTTCCTGGACCACCTCTGAGGAGAGTCTCAGTCGAGTGCTTTCACACCTTACTGGACACCGTCCAACCCCTCAGGAAGTGTGAATAAGCCTGTCTAACCCAAATCCACCAAATGAAGTTAGTTTACCTCCCCAGCACAGAATGAAGCCTGAATCAAGCATTTTCTTCTCTATTAGTTTCTGTTTACATCAGTGGTTGCCAAAGTGGGTCCTCGAGGGCCGGCATTCTGCATGTTTTACTTCTCCAACAGTAACAACCTTTTCGGCAAGTTGGTGTTCTTCTTAGGCCTTCTCGTGAAGCATCATTTGATCCATGTGCTTTAAACCAGAGAGAGAACTAAAACACGCAGGATGCTGGCGCTCCAGGACCCATTTTGGGTACCACTGGTTTACATGATCTACATTCTGCGCTGGTGTGAAGAGAGACAATCAAAGCAAATACATACCTAAAATATTTAGATAATGGAGAGCAAAGAGGTGGACCACTCCTTTAGACGTGTCCATTGAAAGCTTACATTTTTAGAAGTGAGGTGAAGTTATTGTCCAGAAACAGCTTCCTTAAATCAAAATAAGCTTCTTCTGACAATGCCTCCCAAGTCATATATCGTACAGCTTTGAAAAGCGTTAGTAGAGCCTCCTGCACAACCAAAAAGAATGCAGCAAGTAGTTTCTAGATGGCCCTGCGACAGACTGGCGTCCTGTCCAGGGTGACCCCGCCTCTCGCCCGGAACGTAGCTGGAGATAGACACCGGCACCTCCCCAACCCCACTAGGGACAAAGGTGTAAGAAAATGGATGGATAGATAGTTTCTAGACGGTAAATGAACAACTCAACATTTTCCAGCAGCCATTGTGCAGCGGTAAAACCAGCCGACCAGACATGCTGGAGCCTCCATTGAGTTGCTAGGTGATGGGCTGCATTGTTAGGTAACGCTGCTCTGTGACTCAACAATCGGGAGGGTTTTTTTTAGAAGCAGTAGGAACCGAAATGGAAGTATAAAAAAGAGCAAAATGTGCATTTTTCACAATCCATCCCCCTTAAAAATGTTCAGTTTCAGAAAGGTCTAAGAATGAAACAAAGAAAAGCAAAAAATGACAAGTTGCTCATGGGGTTTTTATAGACAAAAGTTCCTTTATTGAAAATCTTTTTTTCTTCTTTCAAGTATAAAAAGGTTGATCGTATGCATACTATTTACAGCTTCAACATTTCAGGCAGTAGAAAAAAGAAGTGTAGCATTCAAAATGATGTGTTGTGAAGTGAAGTGGAGACATTCTGGTCGGTCGCTGCGTCACCGAGGCTCTACCAGGGAGGGACGAGTTCAGTTTGTCACCTACGAGACACACGGACGGCGGGTTCAAACGCAAACCGCAGAACAGACCCAGAGACTGACAGGAGCTCAGCACGTCCAACGAAACGCATTCAAAACGAAGAGGAACGTTTTCACCAAAACAAAATCCAGTGCAACGTAAAATCAGTTGTTTTTTTTCTTTTTTAAAAGCTTTTGTTTCCTGACAGTGTTTGAGTTGATGGAAGACTCCGTGTTCGTTTGCTGCTGCTTAAAGTTTTCGTGAATTCTGAACAAACGCTTGATCTACTAAAGTTTAAAAGCTGTAAGTATTTTTCTCACTGTTGATCAGTGATTGTTGTTGGACGTTCATGTCTGCTATTTGGAGGCTGAAAAGGACAAAGCTGTGATGCTAACATTGTTGATGGTTGTTTTTAAAAATTGTAAATCATCGTCTAGCTTGAGTATTTTAGATGAATAGAAAACTAAGATTGCACATTAAAACAATGAGAACCTTTCAGTCACAGTCAATGTTTGATGTATGTAAATCATTTTAAAGACGCCTTTTGCTTTAGTCTGTGTATTTCTTAGTACTTGTCTATTTTCTATCTGGATTAAATGTGATTTGACTGAAACTTGATCACAACATTCAAAGAAAATCCAAGAACATTTTTAATAATAGGTTTTTCTGGTTGCAATTTGGGAAAGCTGCGGGATTTGCTACTTTTAGCAATGTAAGACAATAACAACGGATGTCTTTCAAATGTTTAGTTCAAATATTAAAGGAACATGTTCACAAATAGAGGCTGTATAGTTTCACCCAAATGAAATAAAGTTTATTTCTCTAATTCAGGTCAGATTTACGTCCAGCATACTTCAGTCAGGTCAGCTGTCTTGGTCATAATTATGTAGGCCATGATATGGAAACATTAAATTCAGTATTAATTATTCTTTTAAGAAAAACAGGAAGAAAAGATCTTCAGTTTCTCTGAAAATGAATAGTTTTTAGCTGAATGTATGCGATAATCATCTAACTTAACAGAATAAACAAATTAAAAGTATATTCACCTCTGTGTATATTTAATCTTTATATGACAGATACAGAACACGAAGACTTTAGATTTGGATTCTTTCTTGTTGTGAAACAATAGTGCTAATCACTGCTACGACGCCAGCTACATTTATTTATATGAAAACAGTTTTTATTTGCAAAGTCTTTATCCAGGCTACATCACCAACATAGTTTCTATTTGTGTGTCCTACTTTGGGCCCAGAACCAGGGTGCTCACATGTATTGTAGCTTCAATTTGTTTTTTCTTTCCCCAAAAGAATTTCAAATAGTTTGTTTTCAAAATCAACTGTTGACAGACCACTGTTTGTACCATTAAACTAATAATTAGTTGAAGCAACTTTTTTTCTCCCAATTTATACATCTATCCTGAAGTTTTGCTCTGATTTTCCTAATGTTAGCTTCTCTGCATTCTTTAGCTAAAGTCATAAATTGCAGAGAGCTTATAAATCTTGTTATCTTATTGTACAAAGGAATCAGTCAGGAAGAGGAGGGGAAAAAATCCAATTCAAAACCAAATCCCATGGCACTCTAATGTGGTCAAATATATTACATAAAAAATGAATGACAAATTAATAAAAAGCTTGACAGATGTTCTTTAATTACAGTAATTTGAGATGAACATCTAAAAATCTATTTGTTAAATGTGATGTACTTGTGAGAATTGCTTAAGATTAGTTTAAGTTTACAGTGGATCATTGAATACTCGCATTTCAGAATTCAAAAATCTTTGAAAAATCTTCCTACTTCCTGATTTTTATCAAATCTGAAGGCCGAAACACCTAGCCACAATGCTACTTGACATGCTATTGTTTGGCACTTGTAAAACAGCCAAACAAGGAGTGAGCTTAATTTGATGTTCACACTAGTCCCATTTAGTCCACTTTAATCAAACTCTAATTTGTTGCCTAGAAAGTCCGGTTTGTTTGGGACATTTGAATGAATAATCAAACTCTAACCAAAAAACGGAACTCTGCCAAGCATACCAGGGACGCTCGCACTACGAACTATAGTGCATGGCATTCTGGGTAAGTACCACCAAAACAAACGCGCCAGCCTAGCGCTAGCGAGAGAAATAGGTCGTGGTTTTATACCACAACAAAAAAGAAATCCTACAACCACTGAAATCTGCTATCTCTCCATTTTTGTTAACATTGTGTGAAGAAGAAAGTAGCGCTCAGTGTCTTCTTCATAGGTTTTCGTGTCGTTTCGTTCAGCGGTTGTTGGTACAGCGCCACCACAGGCGAAGGAGGGAACTGGCTTTTCAAAGGGTTTGGCTTGTTTGACAGTACAGTGTGAGAGAAAACCGCAACGTTTTACTGGCATTTAGCAAATGCAAATAATTTTGGTAATTCTAACTAAGCTAAAACGAGGAAAGTTTGGTCAAATTTTACTTCAGACAGTGAGGGGAAAAAAATAAATATGTGTTTTTATTCTGTGTTTTAGCTGCATGTGGTGCATTAATGTAAGAGGTAAAGATTGGCAGAACAATCTTCAGTGGGATCAACAGAGAAATAAAATCAAAGTGAAATAACAGACCGCACTGTGCACCTATATGTCGTACGCTTGGTAGAGTGAAACGGCCGCAGGTGTCTTATATAAGCTAAGCAATAAATAAATTATATAAGTGACTGTTTGGCAGCATCGTCTAATGAGGCTACAAATACATACACAGGAAGACTTGAGGTGGTGTTAGAGAAAGAGAGGCTGAGAAAGCGTCAAAAAAAAGGGAAGAAGGTGAGAAAGACAGGGGGGTGAGGTGAGAGGGGAGGAAGAAGGTGTGGAGGGGGGGATGGAGAGGAAGCATGAATAATCCATCAGGGGATTCGCGCCATGGATTAAAACAAGGTGGGAGCCAAAAATATCCCCGGCTAAGGCAGCTTGGCGCACTGACGCTGCAACGGAGCGCAGCGTGACAGCGGCCGCTCCCGCTGCCAGTCTTCTACAGCTCAGGAAGTCAGACGTTAAGGGGCGATGAGGAGGAGACGCTGGGACGTTAGTCTGTGCTCTACAGCGCCTGGTGTCACCAAGACGACGGACGAGCCCTCCTATTCTACCTTAACACTAAATATAGTAACCTTCAGACAAGCATCTGATTTTAGTTAAATACTTCATATCCATTTAGTATTTTTACGCTATGTCTCGTTAAAGCCACAACATTCCATTGTTTTTATGTAATAGACCAACACAGAGTAGTTCCTCATCTTAAAATGTTTCAAAGTGTGTTTAGAAAAAATAAATAAAAAATCTGAAAGGTGCAGCATGTAACTTTTGAACCTCGAAATTAAATCCAGTGCAATAATTCTGCCTGTTCTGTGAAGGTTTCGGTAGAGAACACTGGAAAACAATGGAGAGGGTTGGCAGGATTAAGTTACGAAATTTCTTGTTCAAAACTGGGCCGCTTTAAACAAGAAGGCATTAATTAGAGAAGCAGCCAAGAACTGTTTCCATTAATGTTTTTCTATGTGCATTTTTGAAGTGTTGCATTAGAAACGGTTGATGGAAATGGCTGAATTCAATGTAACTTCCTAAATCGCAGAAGAAAAAAAAAAACTTTGTAAGCTAGTTTGAGGTTGCTCTTGGCTTTTCTGAAATAGTTAATATGGGGAAGGGAAGATGGAAGCACAACTGCCTAATAAGGAAGTGAACAATCTCCGCCACTGGTGGGTCTGTGCCTTACCAGAGGCACAAATTAACTTGGAAACATTTCAAAGCTTGGCTTGGACGACTCTCTCCATTTTACTGAGATGTGTGATACATTCTTGTTTGCCACCTCTGCATCTTTTTTAACCTAAAATTAGACGATAAAGTAAAGATGTCAAAACCTGAGTCCACTAAAATGTGTACTAACAGATATCTTTGTGCCATTTAGAAACACTAAAAAAAGAAGAGAAGCTACTTGTTTATGGAGACTCCCAATCTGATCATACCAAAGTAAATGAGCTCGCCCCAGTCGGGAACCAACTGTAATCAAGTATTTTTGAATATAATTCTTTCTGGATCCAAACAGCAGACATCAGATTGGAAAATTAACAGCAGGGGGTGGCTTGTGTCATAATCTGGTTTTAAAATCTTGATCTCCGTTTTGAAGGATGCAATAAGCTCAAAGCAAGGCATAAATTAGTGAGTGTGACAAATGAGACAGTTGCTGATAGTGAACTGAGATAGTAAGCAATGCTAAACCAGTCTGCTACATCTAGTCGCACAGATGAGCTCAGCCAGAATCTTAAAAAAAAAATAAAAAAATCTAGATTTAAAGTGTGTTGAAGTATTTCATAATTCATCTGACATAATCTGACCACTGATGAACAAAGAAAGAAGTAATGATAATCTCTATCATGGCACCTGAAACTTGGTTCAACACAAAAGGCAGTAGGAACATTTTGTTCTTAAATGTCCAAAACTTCTCCAAAACTTCAGCTCTCGTTCATGTCATAGATTAAGCTTGTTGATTGTCATAGAATGCAATGGTTGACCAGTGTGTTCTTATCCAACAAAGGATACTTGTTAAATGGTTTCCTCATATTCAATGGTTAGGTGCAGACGTTTCTGAAACCACAATTACTTTCTAGCAGTAAATGTTAAATTGGCTTCCTCTCAGTCTTCCTACCCTATCCTGTCTCCTCCTGTCCTACTACCTGGTAGCTCCATACTTCACATTCTTAATCCAACATGTCTGCTGTCTATGTTCTGCACACATTCCTGCTACAAACAACAGCTGCCTCTCTGTTTTGATCACCAAACTGCTAAACTTGAGGGATCCGAGATAAACATCTTTCTCCTGTCCATTTTAGCTATTCACAATAAAAACCTTGACATCTTCAGTCATGCCACTTTTCAGATCTCCTTGATCACAACATGTCTATTTCACTCTTTTATATTAGTAAACTTCATTCCCCTCTCAGAATTCATCTCCAATTCATCCATCTAGCTTACCTAGCCCTTAAGATAGGTAAGCTAGCCCCTAAACTAGCTAACCTAGTTTTGCGGATAGCTATACTAGCCCCTAGGCTAGGTCAGCTAGTTGCTAGCTAACCCAGCACCTAGCTAGTTTAGCTAGGTGCTAAACTAGCTAGCCTCGCTACAGATTACAAAATCTGTGTTGTTGGCAAACATCACGGATTACATTAGAAACTTTCATCCCCACTGTACATGTTCTCCATTGGATAGTTTTACATCACACCTACAGCTAATATAAGCGAAAATGTTAAAACCGATCCTTTTGATTACATTTTCTGACCTTTTCGTACTTGTATTTCCTTGTTTCAGTAAACCCCCAGTACTCATGGGCATCAGGCACCACAGCCGCCCGGAAATACCTGAAATCTGTGGACCCTTGAGAGCCCCTCTAAAGACACTTACAGGCACTTATTTTAACAGCTCTACAACACAGCTGTTAAACAGCTGTTTAACAGCTCCACTGTACAAATGCATTCATTTGTACATTTGAAGACTGCAGGCGGTCATAGATTAAGCTATCTATGACCGCCTGCAGTCTTCCTTATTTCTGCTCTTTGTGGCACGGTCAATCAGCGGTAAGGAAATAAAAATGCCACTTCTGGATTGGTTGATTTGCAAATGCCAGCCAATAACGTGCCAATTAGAATTGCACAAAGGGATTTCAGCTCGCCAAGTTGCATTTTCCTTTTCATTTTGTAGATCTGGCCTACAGAACAGGTGGGTTTTTCACCAATAATTTGGTGTCACATTCCACAGAAAAATCCACAAACATTGAAGTGTGACCAGGCAGGAGTTCACTGCATGTTAAAGTTCACCGTCTAACTGTTGGGTTCTATTGCAGACATGGTAGAGCTGCTGCGGCTACAATCCAGCAGCTTGTCATCATCAGCGTGTGAATGGGAATCACTGATTTCATAGTCAAGCGTCTTTGAGAACCTGTGAGGGTTGAAACGTGCTTCATAAGACTGATCTCATTTCATTTCTGAGTAAGCTTGAATTTACACTTTAAACAGAAGAAGCAGAAACACATTCTTAAGTTAGTCAATGCAGCAAAACACAAACTCATCAAGAGAAGCATAAATAGGAAGCCAATTATTATTCAATGAGTAGAATTTCCTCAGGACACTGGTCATTACGCTTAAATATTAATGATAATTAATAATTGATAATAATGATAATTGAATGATGTAAAAACATTGCTGTCATGTGATAAATCTAGAATATTGTTTAGTAAGAAAAATTATATTTCATTGGGTTGTCCAATTTTTTTTTACTGTGGATGGATTGATGGATATCAAATTATATTTCACATGGTAAATCACTGCACTACAAGCTATTAAATACATTTTTGATGAATGCAGGCAGCAACAGCCTATTTTGTGGCTCCACGGCTTGACGTACAAGATAGATGAGTCACAATAAAACAGCGATTTGTCCTCTGAGGCTGTAGTAGAAACAGCTTTGCCGCGTAGATCACTCCGAGAGCAAATTGTGATTGCATAATTTTATTGCCCTGCGCTGTGGAGATGCTGTGCTGTCCTTCAGCTGCACAAATTGAACGTGAGCTGATAGTAGATGACGCCGTAGGAAACAATGTTAACGAAACACTACTCCTTTATCTTCTTCGTCTGTGGTCAAATGTATTCTCAAATGAAGTTTGTAATGTAGCCTGACTACGGCGTTGCACAACAACACGAAAAGCTCACACCTTTAGAACGAATTAGCCATCAGCTAACACCAGGCGATGATAAAGCAACGATGCAGCTATGTTCCCCGCGCCAGATGTTTTAGTGCATGTTTGCACATAAAAATTTATGGAACAGAATAAAGCTTCAGCCTCTAGAGCATCTTTGAGTTGGCATTTTTAATAGAAGACTAACAGCTAACTTTTACTATCAAGAGAGAAGAAAAGACTGTGCTGCGAAAGCAAGTTTAACGTACTGTGATCAGTACAAATTCATTTCATCTGCCTTGTCTAACCCCAACAAAGGTTGCATTTTTGAATTCAGATAAATTCATCTTGTTGCAGTGATGTTAGTGCCAGACGACTAATCACAGTCATGAAGTGCAAATGACACGGATCTTTCTCCTATTCACTTGGATTCCTCCGTTAGATTTTCTACCAGGCCAATCAGCAAACATCAGCAGAACAATGACTTTGATTTTCTGAGAAAGCTTAAGCATGATAGTCTGCCTATAGTTTTAGCAACAGGGGGAAAAAAACCAACACATGTTCAGGTGATATTAAGTTGTGGCCACAACTTGTTATAATGAAGTCGTTCCTAAGAGTTATTAAATTATGGCGATTTTTTGTTTTTTCTGCACCCATGTCACCAGACGGGCTCCTTAGCTAAGCCAAATACTGAAATAACACTGAGTAGCCAATTTCCTGTAAGCGTCGTAGCTAGAATCCCTATTTCTGAGGTTTTCTTTCCTCTGTCATACCCCAGGCAAACAGTACTAACTGGGTAAAATTTCAAACCTCAACAGAGTCCATACTTCCAAGAAGCAATCGTTTCTCAGTAGCTGAAAAACCCAGAACCTCCGTACGAAGCACAGTGTAGAACAAGGGGCTGGTTTTTACCAGGCTAATGCTACTCTAAAGCACACGATTTTTAATGGGAACAGAATAACACTTAATTACTTTTATTATTATTTAAACAAGGACCAAACTCATGTCTTGCTCCTCGACAATACTTAGAAGGACTGTGACTCCACTTACAGTGGCAACGTTTTCTTATAATTACCCTGTTGTTCAAAACTGACAAAAAATAACAAAATAGTTAGCACGTTAAACGTTCCGTTAGGAAAATAAAACGTTAGCTATGCATGTCTCATGCAGATTCCATTAACTTAGATTTTTAGAAATGATTATGTAACTTTGCTAGGCCTTGTAACTCTGTGGCTGCTGCTGTTACTTTGGTATGCTCCCTCTTGCTTTCTGCACTACAAATACAACAATAACCCTGTGTTGTTTCTGTGTTGTTTTCTGTGTTGTTTTCTGTGTTGTTTCTGTGTTGTTTCAGTGTTGTTTCTGTGTTGTTTTCTGTGTTGTTTTCTGTGTTGTTTCTGTGTTGTTTTCAGTGTTGTTTCTGTGTTGTTTCAGTGTTGTTTCTGTGTTGTTTCTGTGTTGCTTTCTGTGTTGTTTCAGTGTTGTTTTCTGTGTTGTTTCCTGTGTTGTTTCAGTGTTTCTGTGTTTTCAGTGTTGTTTCCTGTGTTGTTTTCAGTGTTGTTTCAGTGTTGTTTCCTGTGTTGTTTTCAGTGTTGTTTCTGTGTTGTTTCTGTGTTGTTTTCTGTGTTGTTTCCTGTGTTGCTTTCTGTGTTGTTTTCAGTGTTGTTTCTGTGTTGTTTCCTGTGTTGTTTTCTGTGTTGTTTTCTGTGTTGTTTCTGTGTTGTTTCCTGTGTTGTTTTCAGTGTTGTTTCTGTGTTGTTTTCTGTGTTGTTTCCTGTGTTGCTTTCTGTGTTGTTTTCAGTGTTGTTTCTGTGTTGT
>CAEFZX010010865.1:0-46764 GCA_903066825.1 Alfaro cultratus
GCTCTTGTGGTGAGATGCTAACTACAGTTCGTTGGTTTGTTGTTGTGACAGTGCAATGACAATAGAGTTGAATTCTATTCTATTCTATATATATATATATATATATATATATATATATATATATATATATATATGTATATTTATATATATATATATAAAAGTCAGCTGGGATATTGTTCCTGGGTTATGTTAGTTGATTCAAATATTTCAATCTTTGAAAAACTGCAATGTTTTTGACGATAACATTGACAGGGCCGACCCAGAGTTTATTGAGGCCTTGGGTAGAGTTTTATTTGGACGCCCCCTTCCAGGGGCTGGTTTAAAGATGCAGGCATAGCAATCATTGGAGGGGAAAGTAGTAGATATTTCCTGGATGATTCAAATGAATGTTTCTCCTGTATTTCACCAGGCAAGTCCAATTTTGACTCATTTCAACTACAACACATAAAAATTAAGACTATTAATTTCCTTTATGCATTAAAGCTCATGTTCCTTAACACTTATCTGATTTTTAATACATCATAAAAAGGTGCATCAGCATATACATTGTGTTTCTGGTTTGAAAATAGCCTCAGGTTTTAATTTTGATTCATTTCAAGAATAGAACTAAATTGATTTGTTCTATTTTGAGAGCTGATCAGCAGGAAATTGGCTCATTCCTATAAACCGTTACAGTGTTACAGCTTCTGTGCTAACAGCAGAAATTATCCAACTCAGCATTTACTGATTTTAAATAAAAAAAATATTGTGAAGATTTTCCTCGAGCTGTCTGTCAACTTCCAGACTCGTACTGAGCTCTTGGCGCCCCAAATCAGCAGGAGCCACAAAACCTGCTTACATCAATTTGGCACAAGGACACTGTGACCCTACATCAGGCAAGGAGAGTTCATTTGTAAAATACCATTTATGTGTACTGAGTTATTGGGAGTGAATTATAGAAAAACCATGAAACAGAAGTTGGACACGTTAAAAACACCTAGTGCATCAAAAACACAAAATTAATGAAAGGAATATCAATAAAAGAAAGAACATGAAACAAAATCTAAACAGCTAAAAAAATAAAGCATTAGAGAAATTCAGTGATAAACACGTCATTATGGGTTTGCTGCAGTAAACAGAAGAATTGATTGAAAAGAGCCAAAGACTTCAACACCTCAGTTCCTGACTCACTGTGATCTGATCACATCTCTGGAGCTGATCTCACTTTATTGGCCTCTTTTTACTGTCACACGTTCTGAGAATTGGCTGCTGATTCATAATGCAGTGAAGATGTGGGGAGTTTCTTGTCCAAATGACCAAAACTGCAACGAAAACACTTTTTCCCCGCATCCCATTAGTCACATGATCAACAACCGGATTTTGCCACTGGTGCAAACTGGCAGGAAGCAGTTGGATAATGATGGCGGCGTGTTTTTCACAGTTATTCACGTGTAATTTCTTTATTGTATTTCTTATTTAGTGGAAGCAACGCAATTACAAAATTGTGTTTTTTCCCCCCAACAATGGCAGAATATTGACCACATCTGCAATGGAAACATCTACTGACTGCTGTGGTGCTGCCAATATAAAAGAAGTCCTGCAAAGCTGGCAACACAATCCTAAGTAGAAGATCCAACATTCAATTCAGTTCAATTTATTTATATAGCACCAATTCACAATACATCATCTCGAGGTACTTTGCAATAATCATTTTAATGCAGCTATTGTGGTGTATAAAATTGAAAACATGTTACCAAATGATGCTGCAGGCTAAGACATCGGTGTAAATTTAAGATGCACCAAATCTTACTGTGAACCTTAGTTTTCCATTTCAGTTTTGACAAACACTTACTTAGTTGGTTGCTTGTTTGTTGATCACATGATCATGCAATGGTGTTTCCAACAGATGAAGAGAGTCAACAGAAAATTGCTCATCCCATAAATCCAGGTCCTCCACATGCACCTGCACACTCAAAATTAATAATGCCACCACCAAGTGCTACCCATAAACCAGACATGTCCATGTATGGCAACACAACACGGTAAAATTATTAAAATGAAAAACGGCTCTTATGCCTACATTTTTCAGCTTAGGCTTGTGCAACACTAGCCTGGTAAAAACCAGACGCCTGTTCTATGCTTTGCGTCGTACAGAGGATCTGGACCCCGGCTATTGAGATACAATTGGAGGTGTGGAGTCTGTCGAAGTCTAAAATTTGATCCAATTGCTAACGTTTGTCCGTATGTAATACGCCAGTTTGATGCAATGAAATTGCCTGCGCCATAAACAACCATTTCCCACTGCGGAGAGAGAAGTGCCGAGCCGAATGAGGAGGCTGTTAATGTTGATTCAGGATTTTGAAAGCTTGATCGACACTGTCTGAACGGATTCATTCACTTCCTCCGCTGCCATTGCTAAAAATATAGACTACAGTTCTAAAACGGCGCAGAACATTGATGGCACTGTTCTCGGTAGAAATTCTACCGGAGGGAATCCAAGTGAATAGGAGAAAGTCCAGACTGAATTGAGAAGCGAGATTTGAATCAAGCAGAATTGCACAGGGCAACATCTTTGTCAGTTAACACAAACAAATTACTGCAAATTGAATGAATTCAGCTGAACTTTTTTTGTTTTTTTACAACTTCACTGCTTCTGCTGAACCTCCACTAAATTCTTAAACTTTGAGTTAACGCTTTAAGCTAATAAAATTATAAAAGAAAACTCCAAACAATTCAAGTTCAGATGAAAATATGAGCCTGTCTGATTGACTTAAACACAATCAGACTGTGGTTAGGTCTGATTAAGGATCAAAGTTAAACAGTCAAGTGTACCAAACATAAAAGAAAAGCAACAAAAATCAATTATTACATTTTAATGTGATAACAAGACTTCACAGACAACATATAGGACATTTATTTAAATATGGAATCAAACTGTAGAAACTAAAGAGTGATGCAGGGACATAAGAGAATCTTAGAACCAGATTTATTTAAACCAACTTTATAATTTCCTTGATGTCCAATATAAACAACTCCACTGAAGTCTTTCATTTTCCACGGCTCCAAAGTGAGGATCGCATGTACCATGGAGCCTGTGATAACAATCTGACTGACTCATGTTGTGCGTTTACAGTACAGCTGACTGACATCCACAACAACACAGCCACTGGCGCTTGTTTTCCATCCACATGTGAATCCTCGCAGTTTTAGATTCCAAGTACGAGTCCTTGGTGTCTCCACCTCACCACTAAACAGGAAGTCCTTCTGATTCGCGAGCTGGATCTATTTCACCACACTGACAACATGTTTCTCCTTCTCAGACACCACAGGCACGCTTCCTGGTTTGCTGTGCTTACGGACGTTCATCTCCCTGAAAAACAACAGAGGAGTCATGAATTACTCAAACTGCTGGTGAAACGAATCAGGAACAGGCAGAAGGAGAGAGGAGAGAAAGGAAAGGATGGAGGGAGGGAGGGAGAGGAAAGCAAACAAAGACGAGGAACAGATTGAATATGTGACTGCTGGACTAACAGTTGCGTCACACACTGGTGCTTTTGAAAACTAATGCATAAAAGTGCAGATTTAAAGTCTTTTATACATAACAGTATGTTGCCAGAAAGTTTGTAAAAAATAATATGAGGCTGCATTTAAAATTTGAGAGGATCAGAGATGAAAAAATAAATAAAGTAAAAAAAATCAGAAGTAAACATATGGAACCATGTATTTCTGTTTATGGAACAAATCTGTCCAAAGAAACCAAAGAGAGTAAGATCTATTTTTACCTGTAAGAATAAAATATAATATTCTATCAAGGTACAAAGATAATGCATGTTTTTTCTATCTTTAAATGCATTGTTTGATTTAAAGATGTGTCTATATGGGTATGATGTTTACTTGCTTATGCTATAGCGAATTGACGTTTGAGAGAAGAGGTAGACTATATATGATTTTTTTTTCCATTCAAAACGTGGCTTGTTCACTTTAAACTGTAAATGAATTAAATAAACAAATTTGCGAAGTCTTATGTCTGATATATTATATTAAAGCAGTGATGCAAATCAGAGAATAAGCTGTGATTCACAAGAGGGAAGGGCAAACCGGGACAATTGATCCACCGTCCAAGCTGTAAATGAGTATGTAATGCCTGTAACGGCTACGTCAGAGCGGCCCGGTCCCATCTGTGAAATTTTCCATCAGGCTGGGTGAAACTGCGTAGGTCACACCTTCTCCCTGGCACCAGCCCAAATCGCTACCTCTCCCTTAAACGGAGGCAGCGGGGGATTCCCATCGTTTCTTCCCTGTGCTGCTAGGAAAAAAAGAAGAAGAAGAAAAAGAAACTGGATACGCACTTTCGCCGGCGGGCCTCCTTCATGACCCTCAGCTCGTTCCTCTGGTGGTAGATGACCTTGGGCAGGTGTCGGTGGCGAGCGATGCGCTTGATCTGTGGGTGGTGCTGGAACTTCTCCTTCAGCTTCTGGTTGTAGTGAATGGCCTGCTTCTCTCTGGGAGACAGCTGTGTCACAAAACAGGGAGACGGAGAACACAAATATACATGAGCCCAAATAATTCATCAAAAATGACTGAAACGTCTGTTAATACTCCCCGGTTTTCACAACCAATTCTCAGTGGGTCAATATTTTCATTTTGTCAAAATTCTCTGATCACTATAAGAAAGACCTGATTTAAACAACATTGCAGACACAATGTGTGTGAAGAACTAAAACCTCAAACAAGTAGTTCAGGATCTAAAATACAGACATGTCAAAAGGCCATTAGCTTTAAATATCAGCAGTAGAGAACACTCTTCATTTAGTATAAATCCAGAATAGGCAATCTAAAGCTTAAAGCCAAAGGCACCTAATGGCTCAGAAGGTCCAAAACCTTCCATTTCTACCAAAAAACAAACTACATAAACTACATAGTGTGCATAAAACTATGCAAACATAGTTTTATTTTGTGAGCTGGTAAACCATGCGGGTGGACATTCACACAGAAAATAAAGAGTAACACAAGAAATTGAGGTTGGAGGCGGTGCGCCACCAATAATCTTCCTGTATGAAAGCAGGATGAAACTTTCTAGAGCTTCAAACGAAGCGTTAAAAACGAGCTCAGCTGAAACTGATATATTTGTTTGTCGTTACAAGTCAAATCAATTTTACATTAACTAAGTTCAACTCACTTGTAGGCCTGTCGCAATAAACAATGAATCAATTAATCGCATGATAAAGGAAAATTATCGATCTCATTTTAATTTACCGGCTTTATTGTTTCTTTCTGACTTTTTCTCTTTCTATTGATGGAAGAAAAAAGGCTCAACTCCACCGTTCCTCATTTCCTGAGGGGAAATGAGGAACGCGAAGTTCCTCATTTCCCCTCAGGTACCTGCATCAGGTAGTTGGATTTGCCCGTCTTCTCTATCTAAATGTAATGATTATTGATTGGCCATATAGCATACAGACTTCATAATCTGAACTCTTTTGGTTGAATGTAGTTTTTATTTCCACTTTGGTTTTATGTTGTGTTTAGTTTTGATTCAGGTGCATTTTTTGTTAACGGAGACTGAGAGTCCATTTTATTTTTGCTTTTGCTCGTTTTATTTTGTTCCAGTTCCAATGTTAAGTGTTCTTTTGAAAATAAAGTGCATTAATTTTTGGCAGAATGTGCTTGCATTATTATCTCATTACTATTACATCAGTTTAAAATGGTCTTCAAACAATATTATCGTTTATTGATTAATCGCTCAGCAAAATTTGTAATCGTGACAGGCCTACTCACTTGATCATAAAATACTGATCAGTACAGTTGAAATAACTTCAGAACAACAAACTCATTTAAAAACAAATCGACGTCTGCTAAAAAGGTGAAACCACCAGCTCGACAACATGCCCGCCTCTGCTTGGCTCATGAAAGCCACCGTCTGGCGGCTGCCCTCCTCCGAGGCTTTTATTCTAATTAGAAGCAACGATTTGTCTGGGATTCAATTTGAGGGGGAATAGTTGGTACAAGCTGATCCTGTTGCACTAAACTAATCCCCCTAGAATAAAATAATAATAATAATAATAATAAGTAAAGTTAGGAGATTCCTAGAAAGATCTCAATAGATGTTTGATCAACAGGCGGTTCGTATCACCCAAAACTGATCAAAGACCAATCAGAGAAACTGCTAGAGGAGGAAGTACTTGAGATTATTGACAGTTTTCTGGATCATCAACAGCTTCAAGCAGAAGTTCAGTTATAAGATGGAGAGGAATTCAGGAAGTCCAACAAGTCTATTGAATCGTGGGCTCAAAGACATTCTCCTAAAAGTCAAAACTTCACTTTAACCATTATTTTAAAAACACTGAAGATTGAAAGAAAAAAATTAAAATAACGCTGATGTGTTTGCTACATTTTCTGACATTCAGTGGTTAAGCTCGTCGGCAGACGTGGCGGTCCTGATCACTGGAATCCAAATCTGAAGACGTTTCTCTCAATTCTGGAGAGAAAACTGATGTTGGTTCAGTTTCAGACTGATAGGGTTATTTAAAATTTACCCCCATAAAGTTTTCCTGCATTTCTTCATATACAAGAAAAACAATTCTTCTTTCATTTCCACTAACAAATAACCAAACAGTAGCATTGTTTCAGTGGCTGAATGAGGCATAGTGAAAGTCACGAACCAAGGACGCTACTGGACTGCAAGTCTGCCTCCCAAAATTGCCCCATTTTAGCATTTATTGAAAAAAAAAAAAGAAAAAAAAAAAAAAAAAGTTAGAAACAAAATATTTAAGTTTCAGGTCAGAGAATGTTTTGTGGAAGTGTTTCACTAAATAATATTCCAAAATGATAGCCCAAAATAAGTTACCACAACAATTCTTCTACAACAAAGAACAAACAGAACATGACTGAATATATAAATTTAACTTCGAGTCCAAAAGTTCCAACATGTTGGGAAAACTTCTGAAAAGCGAGTCGCAGCAGTCAGGAGAGTCTCTGTTCGTCCAGAGTAATGCCTTCAGTCCCCCGACTAAGCTTTGATTCAGCATCTCGGCGTTTCTTGATAATTAAAGACGCTCTCGGTAGAACTTCGCCGTTAATGCTTCGTTACGTTCAAAGTGGCCTCCGTTTAAGTGATTGGCCCATTTCAAAGTGCTGATAGGAGCAGCGCTTGTCTGATCTATTTAAGTGCAGAGCCTGCGAGTAAATCTCCCCGGGAACAGTGACAGTAAAACAAGTGCCAAAAGCAGCCTGCTTCCACCAGCGAGCTGCATTAAGAGAATAAGCAGGAGCGAATCTGATAAGGAGTGAAAGATGGCTGCTGGTGATCATCTTAATAATCTGGCAGTAAACTGCTGTTTGAGGCAACTGAGCACTTCTTGGGAAGTCTTAAGTCCCATGCGACGCAATATTATTAACGTAAAAGCAAATATTATTGACAGAATCCAATTGATATCAAATGTTTCCAATTTGAGCTTTTCTTTTCAGGCTTTCCTTTCATCAGGAGACACTGTGCCAACAGGAATATAGCACTTATTGAGAGTGATTGTACCCTAAGTCAGCATCCATCAGTGCATTTGGCAACGGTCGTCCCCCGTAGTGTAGCTGCTGGCAGAGTGGCTCACTGTTACAGTGCGGAGGCGGGCCCGGGGCCAAAAAGAACGCAGCCAATTCATAAAACTAGCTCGAGTAATAAAACCTGACGGAGATACGAGATATTAAGACAGCTGAGGAAAATGCAGCTGCTGATCAGCATGTAGACATCACCATTAGTAATGACCCGGGCCGTGTGCCAACACAAAACTAAGCAAAAAATAAAGAACTAAATAAATAAACTCACCACTCCCAGTTTCTCCGCTGCGTTCGCCTTCCACAGCCGGATGTTCATTTCGTCCGAGCCGCTCAGGACGTACTTGCTGTCCGCCGACCACTTTACGCAGATGACGTGCTGCATGCGCTTGGTGTGGTAGACTTCTCTGCAAACATGCGCAGAGACATATTGCACCGTAAGCTTCTAAAAGCCGGATGGGCCAGGTTTAAAAGCGGCGAACGCGACGAGAACCGACCTGCTGCTTGCCGAGTCTTTGGGGAAGATGCGGATGGTCTTGTCGAAGCTGGCGGAGACGAACTCCCGTCCGGTGGGAGAGTAGTCGACGTCCAGAACGGCGGAGACGTGGTCCACGTGCACTTTGACGGGATTCTCCAGATGCCTCATGTCGTATGTGTACAGGCTAGTGAGTCAACAGGAAGCGAGGCTAACGTTAGCGTCTGCATCTCTGGTACAAACCAGGATGTGTGAGCTAAATTTGAACTACTTGTGTGATGATGAGAGCTGGCAATCAATTTAAAAAAATGTAATCAGATTAATCACCATGTTTAACTCTGCAAGCTTGAAATGTAAAAATTCACACTGTCCTAAAATCTTTTGCTGTCTCAAATCAGATATCTCAGTTTTCTAAATAAAGAAGTAATTTTGTTTCAAATGTAATTCAGAAATGTTAGCTCTAAGCTTGTTGTACATCGTTGGAAGGTTAATTCATCATAACATTAAGTACAGACTATATTGGTTTTATTCAGCACAGTGTTTTTTAAACCTTGCTCATCTTTCCACTCGCGTTTGCAACTCTGCACTGCTGACTGCAGTACCAGACCTTGTAAAGCCTGGCAGTGAACTGAGGCTGAAAAGTCAATAAATATAGCAACAAAGTTGCTAAGTTAGTAACGATTGTTAATGATGTTAACCACATTTTTGACAACTTTTCAACACAACCAGTACCAACCTGAAAAATTCCTGCATCTTTTCTTACGATCCCGTCTTAACAGAGCCACTCATTTCTATTGAATCAGACCATTTATCTCAAAATAAAAGATAGAAAAGTATTTAAAAGGATCTGCATCCTTTTAAATTCACTATTTGTCTTATTAAATATTTTCAATAATTACACAAACCAGACGCTGTTGAAAGAATAAACGAAATGCAATTCCCTCTTAGACTCACTTGTAGTCTTCATTTGCACAAGTGAAGTAATAAGCTTCCATTGGGTTCCAGCTGATCGTGTTGGTCCTCATGGTCATGATCACCTGAAGGAGAAGCAGAATTTTTTAATATGAACTTCGAAGAAGAAGAAAGAAGAATAGAGACCCACCTTTTTAAGAGGTGTTGATTCCCTCATGTCATATAAAACTATGCTTCTGTCAGAGGCACAGCTTCCAAGGAGCTCTGTCTGTGGAGAGGAAAATGATCCAATTGGACTAAATCAGCAGGTTTCATATAAAACAGGTGCGGTTCCAGAATGTTGTGTTCTTCGTCTCACCTCCACAGGGTTAAAACGGACGGAGCTGAAGCTGTCCACGCCCCAGGTGAAGGAGCGGATTGGGGTGCTCCTCTGCTCGTCCCAGATGTCCACCTGGTGGCCGCATGTTGCAAACACAGCGTTCTTCTGGTGATGGTCCAGTCCTGTGAACACGGCCTAAAGAGGGATGAATCTCTTTAAGAAAAAAATCATAAAGCAAGAAAAATTTGTCCTGATCAATAAAGTCAAAGAGGCGTTACCTTGCCAAGGATGGTGTTAAGAGGCTCCTCCTCCTCTCCGTAGCCCGGCGCTTCCATTTTCCAATGTTTTATGGTTTTGTCATCTCCGATCTGTTACAATCAAGGATGGGTTTTAATTAAGGGGAGCACCAATTGCAGTTTACTGGCCGATCATCCATCTTTGAAAAAGACTCATTTGTTAATTTCAATTTTGACAGATAATGATTTTTTTTGTCTGGGAAAAAAAAACTAACAGAAAAACCCCGCTAAATATAGTAAAGTGGTTAAGTAAGTCAGATGTCGCTCTCATGACAAAGCAAAAGAGGACAGTGGCTGATTTTCAGACATTTGCGGATAAAATAAAATCAGTGGATAAGGTCCGACTCACATCTTAGTATCAGTCGCTTGGGGCCGATTTATTGGTGTAACTAAGCCTGGAAAGGATTTTCCTGGATGGTAAATTGCTGTAGAATCTTTTATAAACGACAATATAGCTGTTTTGAAACCATTTTCAAGTATTATTATGGCAATAGCCCAATAATGCAAGAACACATTCTCAAAGATCATTAAACTTTAAATTCTAATGAGCATTTAACACTGGAAGACATTTTAAAAGTCCGAAACACATAAAGCGACCGAAGCAACAAATCAAATTAATCATGAAGTCTCTGCAAACAAAATTATCCTTCAAAAAAAAAATAAAATAAAATAAAAGAAAGGGAGGCTAGTTGACACCAATGTGTCAGACTGAAGACTTTAGTCACCCAGTTTTTTGGTGGGAAGAGAGAAGAAAAAAAACGATAAATCGATGCAAATGGAAATTATTGAGATGATTTCAATTTATTATGCGGTTAATTGATTTATTGTTTATAGGCCCAGGTGCACCCCTAGTTCTTATGATGTTCTCATAGGTGTCTGTGTGATTACTTAAAAACAAACAAGCTGAAGGGAACAATGTGAAGATGATGAAGTAGACCGCTTACCGTAAAGAAGGAAGTACCGCAGTATCTGACGACCATTCCCCGGACAAACCCTTCATGCGCCTGGAGAGTGCGGACGCACTCGTGTTTGGTAAGATTCCACACTTTGACCTACAAACACAACATTTATATATTTATATATGTAAAAGCAAACAGAGCGCATGAAGCTCCTCGACTTTGAAGGGCTTCGTAGTAAAACCTGACTGGTTCTGCAAAGGACGGCTCACCTCGCCATCGCAGGAGCCAGAGAGCAGGGTGGAGAGACTCCGGGGGTGCTTGGCCAGACAGTTCACCCCGTCTCTGTGTCCGTCCAGGGAGGCCAGAAAAGGCTTGGCGAACACGCGCTCCAACTTTGTGGCGTTCAGAGCCCGGGTGTATTCTCTGCTCACCTCAAACGGATGCAGGGAGGGGTCGTAGTTCCTGGGGACTGACACGGGGACAGCAGTCAAAGGCTGGCACTGCAAGATGCCTCGCAGAAGAATTCACAACCTTTAAACCATTTCCATTTTTTGGGGTTAAAAAAAAAAAAAATGGAATTTATTTTTTTTTTTGGTCATTTCAGTTTCAGTGAAATGCAGACTTGCATCATCCACCAAAGCCATGTATCATCTTCTTCTTCTTGTGTTTACTGGCGGTCGTTCATGTTGTAGCGCTTTCAATTTGCTGAAGCGGTTTGCACCTCAGGGCCACCGTAGTTCTGCATTTTTTATTTTTTTTTCTTAAATGCGCCACTGGTCCAACACACCTGAATCAAATCTCTTAAATAGTCCTGCTAATGACCCAACTATTTGATTTGGAGCAAAGGAAAGCTAAAAGAAATTAACCTCATATGTTTTGCACTATATATATAAAAAAAATAAAAAAAACTCGAGTATTGTCTCCTCAACAACTAATTCCAGCTTTGTGTTGGTTCTGTCGTATAAAATGCCAATAAAACACACAGAAGTCTGGAGAGGCAACGAAAACTTTTAGCTTTATTTTTGGAAAAGGGTTAAATGTTTAGAGTTTAACATAAAATAGTTAAATTAAACTCTTTCTATTTTAACCCTACATAACTACTGTTCAATGCAAAGCTCCTAATGCTGGTTATTGTCGCTGCAGGAGAAGCTCAGAAGTTGATGTTTATGCTAATCTTTTAGCCTCTGGAAGCTAACAGTCACACGCTTACCTCGCTGAATGTCGTGTTTAGTTTCCCGGACATAATCATCCGGGTTTCTTGAAAGCACCTTGACCTTCATTTGGTTTCAGAGCCAAGAGCAACACCAATATAAAAGAATGTTTAATGATAATATCCTAATGTTCGCGCAAAAAAAAAAAAAAGACTAGCCGACATGTGTTGATGGTGAACAAGTGGCTTGGTCTGCTCGCGTTGCATTGTGGGACATCCGCGCCTGCTGATTGCGTCACTGAAAGAAACAATAGTCAAGTTAGATGTTTTAGAAAGAGGACGAACCGGAAATAGTACCAGTACCGGAAGCGCGTACTTTTACAGAGTTTAGTGGCAAGTAGGAGCACGCGAGGCTTAGAGAGTATAAATGAGATTTGTTGGCGTGGAAAAACTGCAATAGCAGCAGAATGTCACGCTGAACACGTCTGAAAATTACATGTAAACTTATAACATTCACCTAATAGGGAAAATGAAATGTTAATAAATAACTGTTTTTAACTAAAGTGTAGGTGTCCCAGTTATAATGATCATAAGCTCGGATAATACAGGCCAAGATATCTCTGATCATTTCTCCGTTCATAGTCTCCTTAGGATGATTGGTGCTTTTTTCCCCTTCACCTCCCTACAGATTTTGTATCGATCCAAGTCTGGAAACTGAGGTGGCCATGGAAAAAGATTTATTTTTTAAATTATTTTTTTATTTTTTGGCCCCATGAAAT
Source organism: Alfaro cultratus (assembly GCA_903066825.1). Taxonomy (NCBI): domain Eukaryota; kingdom Metazoa; phylum Chordata; class Actinopteri; order Cyprinodontiformes; family Poeciliidae; genus Alfaro; species Alfaro cultratus. The sequence goes on from CAEFZX010010865.1 coordinate 12,355, forward strand.
AACTACCGTTTTTCAGTTTAACTGCACAAGATTTTTAGTTCAATCTCCTGGAATTTCAAGATGTCACATGTTCTAACATTTCCTGACGTTTACAATAGAGAGAGAGAGAGAGAGAGAGAGAGAGAGAGAGAGAGAGAGAGAGAGAGACTGGGACTCGAACCCGTGACGGCCGCGTTGAGGAGTGGGGCCGGGATTCGACTTATTTTGAAAGTCCATTCCGGAAGTACAACTCTGAGGAACACAACTTGACTTTTATCTAATCGGTTCCTCGCGACAAGGTCGAGCCTGAGCAGTGCGAGACTTGACAGATGGGTTTCGCCTCATGTCAGAAACGTGGTTCGGGTGCCGACGTGCCGTGAATTTCAGGCGGTTTTCTCGTATCTGTGCCATATCTGAATGTTGTCGCGGAGTCAACCGGCCGTCTCGCTTTGACAGAGTTAGTCTGGGCGTTGTTAGGAGCTCGGCTAGCTGAGTTCTGTTACCTGCTAAGGATGAGCTCCGCACCGAATCACCGTGACGCTACAGAGACACCAGAGCTGCCCAGAAAACACGTCTCCGTTGCCGGACACGTCCAGCAGGTCTTCAGCCACGTGAAAGTAGAAAACCTGGTGGCGGGACTGAGCGGGGGTGTGGTGTCCACTCTGGTGCTTCACCCGCTGGACCTGGTGAAGATCAGGTTTGCAGGTACAGCGTGAGGATCCGCTTCTCTGGGTGTATTATTGAACATCCTTCACTAAGATATGAGCGTTTCTTCCAATGCAGTGAGTGATGGACTGGAGTTGAGGCCCAAGTACAGCGGGATTCTTCACTGCATGAAGAGTGTGTGGCATCAGGATGGAGTGAGGGGTCTGTACCAAGGGGTGACCCCCAACATCTGGGGCGCAGGCTTGTCCTGGGGTCTCTACTTCTTCTTGTATGTATCAGGACGATTTCACCAACAACAGTGACATTCAGAAATCTGTTGATGTGACTTTTCCCCTCTTCCTTTCCAGCTACAATGCAATCAAAGGCTACACCAAGGAAGGCCGTCAGGCTGAACTGAGCCCAGCAGAGCACCTGGTTTCAGCGGCTGAAGCAGGTTAGACCTCTCAGCTGGAGAACTCTGCTCAGAGCTGGATGCAGCCGACACGGGGCATATGGAAGTGACTGCACACCCGATTTGTTTATTATATTTACCAAGGAGGTCACACTGGTTGGTTGGTTTATTTGGTTTTTTTTCTGTATAAATTTAGCCCAGGTAATAAAATTGAAGCTGCCACACAGTATTTCTGTTCAAACAGACGGATCCAGGTAGGATGAGGACATCATTATGAGCTCTGAATCACTCAAGTAACATGTAATGCTAAGAAACTGAATGCAAATTCACTTGCATCTGCAAAACAATCGAGCAAAATGAAAAATACCAACAAAAATCCTGTATTTATACCAGATATTTTATTACTTTATTTGATTTCTTTTAAAAAAAAATTTTGCAAGACGATTCAAGTTGATTACTATAAACAGAATAAAATAATAGCCTTGAGAGTAAGATACTGATCCACCAAATATGGGATAAAGGGACATTAAAATCTAATTTTGAGATTAATATTTTTTGAAACGAGCAGCACCAAAGCCGTATCTTAAAGAGTGGATGTATTTTTCGCATTCTTGCAATCAGTCTAATTCACGCAACCATTAAAACTACAAACTATGAAATAAGTTGTCCTTTTTTTTTTTTTGCACAAATGAACTATATCCTTCTTAAAATGTATATTTTTCTTCTACTCCTGTTTAAAAAAGGTTTCATGTCAAAGTCTGAGATATTGGCCATGAGTTTCTGGTGAACATTTGATTTTTTTTTTTTTTTGCTCGCCATGAAGTGCTGAGAAAGCTGAATCTGGAGAAAAATGTTTAAATGACAAACGAGTAGAAACCTATAAAAATCTAATTGTGGTACTGAAATACTAAATGCAAACACATTCTGCACCACCTACTCATCCAATGTGCCATGTTTTTTTTCCTCCGGAAGATTATTGAAAACTTTTTTTTTTTTGACAAAACTAACCTATTGAGTTGCATCCAGACCTGGCAGAACTTTAAAACTGTGTGTGTGTGTGTGTGTGTGTGCGTGCGTGAACTTGAGAGGCTCCAGCAGACCTTTACAGTCTTGTTTCCTGCTTCTTCTTCTTCTCAGGCATCCTCACTCTCACCATAACCAACCCGATCTGGGTCACCAAGACCCGACTGGTTCTGCAGTATAGCTCCGACCCCAGCAGTAAGCAGTACCAGGGGATGGTGGACGCCCTGGTTAAGATCTACCGGCACGAGGGCCTGCCAGGACTTTACAAAGTGAGACTTTTTTTGTGGACTTCCATGCGCGACACATTAAGTGTGTCTGATGATTATAGATGCTAGATTTTGTGCCACGGAAGAAAAAAAGAAAAGCCCAACAGGAAAGTCATAATTGCAAGTTTTATAGTCATAATTATGAGGTTTAAAGGCGTAATTATGAGTTTTAACATCATTTGAGGGCGAGTCATTATTTTTGGAATAAAAGCCATAATTTCAAGTTTCAGTCATAATTCTGAGATCCAGTCAAAATTATGAGTCTTAATTTCAACTTTCAAAGTCAGTTTTGATTTTAGTCATAATTTTGAGGATAAAAGTCATAATTTTGACTTTAAAAGTAATAATTATGAGATGCAGTCCACAATTTCAACTTTCCAAATCCTAATTTTTACTTTAAAGTCATAATTGAGATACAAAGTCATACATTCGATTTCGTCAGTGTCTCATAATCATGGCTTTAAATTAGAAAGTCAAAATTCTGACTTTGTTTTTATGTCAAAAATTGATGACTTTACATCTCATAAGTCTGCCTTCACAAATCGGAATTCTAACTTCCTGTTGAGCTTTTAGTCTTTTCTTTCACGACCTGAATGAGCTTCCATACTTCCCTGCCATCACTTCAGCAAGAAACAGTCATCCACCACTAGGGGGCATCATTACTCTTCATCACGGTCATACTTCCAGCTGAAGTAAAGTCCGGTTGTGTTCTGCAGGGTTACGTTCCGGGTCTGTTCGGTACGTCTCACGGAGCCCTGCAGTTCATGGCCTATGAAGAGCTCAAGAGAGACTACAACAAATACAAGAAGGTGCCTTCAGAGGCAAAGTTGGTGAGTTTCAAACTTGGGGTTACGCTGGATAAAGTCATCACTTCCTTCTTCCTGCTCACCCTCCTCTCTGTCGTTCTCTTATGAGCAGAGTGCTCTGGAATACATCACAATGGCAGCACTGTCCAAAATATTCGCCGTCGCCACGACATACCCGTATCAGGTGGTGAGAGCTCGGCTCCAAGACCAGCACAACAGATACGGCGGGGTCGTAGACGTCATCGGACGGACGTGGAGGTACGGACGCCGATCTGCCAGGACCGGTCGATCGGACCCGGCTTCCTTTTCACGCTCGTTGTTCCCTCCGCAGAAACGAAGGAGCTTTGGGCTTCTACAAAGGCATCGTCCCGAATTTGATCCGCGTCACTCCGGCCTGCTGCATCACTTTTGTGGTTTATGAGAACGTGTCGCGCTTCCTTCTGGGGACAAAATGAGAGAGACAGAGAGGACCCAGCATGGACAGCCACACGGGGCGTCAAGCTCCGGCTGAAATGTTGGAGACGAAGAGGGGAGCGCGTTTCCCCAGAGGCTTTCCTCAAGTACGTGGAGATGCATAGAAGTGAGGAAAAAAAAGTTGAAGCAGCAAAACAACTAACTCATTTTCGGTCAAACACATGGAGGCGGATTGGGGCCGCTGAAGAAAAAGAATTCTGACTTTAATCTCAGAACTTTGCCTTTTTTTCTTAGAATTTTGATTTATTTTTTTTTTTTCTCAAAATTCTGACTTTTGAACTCAGAAGATTAAAGCCAGAATTCTAAAGAAAAGTTCAGATTTTTCAGAGAAAAGTCAAAATCCTGAGATTTAATCCTGAATTCTGAGCTCGTGGGGATGACTTGTTTCAGTTTGTCCCTTTGGAAATAATATAAATGTGATTTGGTAACTATTTTTTCAAACAAGAGGGGCATATTGTAACGATATGTGGTGAATTCAGCATTCTACCACAGAGAAAGTTTTTAAGTTTTCTGGTAACAGAAAGATGAAAAACAGTCTATTTAAAGCTTGATCATTAGCATCAAGATCTCAGGTCTCCAGTTTTATCTTTATTCTTAATTATCCATGTATGAACTGCAGCGTTGATGAAGTAATTTTTCCTCATTACACAAACTAAGTGTATTGTTTTATGACATTTTGTTATAAAATGTGAAGTGCTTTATTAGTGTGTGAACACAATAAATGTTCTATTTTTGACCTATTTAATTGCAGGGCGTGGTCTTTGGTTCCAACGCGTAATTCCATCCAGGATGCCAATTTCCTGACTTCCCAACCTCCATGAAGACAGTTAAATGTTTAATACAGATTAATTACAATGCATTTATCAGGCATTACATTTGAAACCTGTAAAAAATAAGTGATTTTTGTGCAGCCACTATTCAAGAATGGCACAAGCTTGGTGGTCCAGCCTGAGGTTCTTGGTTTATAATATACAATGTCTATAAATGTCACAGTAAAATTTTCACTGCCTTTCAAAAAAAGACAAATTCAGATCCTCTAAAAGTGGAAGGTACAAAATAAAGTCTTTTTTTTTAAGCAACCATGTTTTTCCTTGTTGAATTCAATTTCTTACTTATTAGGTTCGCAAACCTTCATGCAGCAGCATTTTTTTAGTGCACCCATTGTCATGAGATGTTGATGAAGATGATTTGAATGCAGAAACGCTGAGGCAGTAAGTAGATTTGAAGATTTAATGAAGAAAAAAAAAGAAAACATGGGCGCACAGGGAGAACAAAAAAGAAAACAGATCCAGGGTTCACTGACCAGCAGGGAAACACAAGGAGGAGAATAACAGGAGGAACCAACAAGGAGTGACTGAGAATGAGATGTATATTTACTGGAAGAGGTTGATTATTGAACAAGGAACAGATGGCTGATTAGAAATGGGTTGCAGGTGTGAGGGAAGAGAGAGAAAACGGCACAGGATACACAAACTGGTAACAAGAAAAAATGAATGTAACACTAGCAAATGACTAGACATAAGGAACATAATTAAACTAAAAATAACTAAGAAAGGACTGACGCAAAGAAAAGCAAAAACATGGTTGATCTAACCAAAGACTAGAAACTAACACTGAAATAACAAACAAACCCGAAAATGACTCAAACAACCCGAGATCGTGACACCGATTTGGTAAAGTTTGAAATGAGTGACCTGTATCCTGTTCTTTTTGCCAAGAATACACACAATAAAGTCCAACAGTAATAGAAAACAATCAACATTTAGGACATTGTTTCCAGTTTTTATGTCTCAGATCTACGATGACTTACAGGCAGCCTCCCCTACAGAAACTCCACTTCTTTATTTGAATAAAATATTTTATTTAAGCTTCTGTAGGTAAAAAGAAAACGTTTAGCAAAAATGTAAAATTCAAGAATAAATCTACATTTTGTCGACCCTCCGTTTTCAGCTGGAAAGTTTTGGCCCATCTCATTAAAAAAAAAAGGACGCTAAAAAAACAACGGACAAACAGATGGTGGGTTAATAATAGATGAACTGACAGATGAATGATGTTGATTAATGCATGAATCGAAAGACGCGACGTTGGATGAAGTAATGGAGAAATGGAAAAAAATGGAAGGATGAATTGACAAACAAATGGACAGAAGTCAGACAAACGGCACATTTTCTGTAAAATCTAAATATCTTCCTAAGCTCATAGTTTTCTTGTCCACATTTCTCAAAACCTGGAAATCCCACGTCTTCCTACAAGTGATGAAGTCGAGTCTTTAGAAAAAGGTGATTTTATTGAAAGAAACGATTCACACACACACACACCCAGACACACACGCATACACGGCATACAGTACATTTGAATGGTTACTGTAATCAATTACCAGGCCACCAGAAGATAAAAAAAAACAGTACAGAATTTACTTCTAGGAGGCAGAGCAACAGAATTTTCCGTACGTGTAATTAAACAGAAAAAAACAAAACATTCAAGGTACCATCAGTGGCTCTGTCACGCCTCAACCGGCTGTACCTGATTATTTCTGGCGTGTCAGGCGACTTACAAAGACCGGGTCCTCCCTTTCATATCACGCTGTCTTCTCATTTAGGCAGTTCCTCTATGATAATCCTGGACACAGAATTCCACCCGGTGGAAGCGTCTCCCCGGGGATAATCGGCGCAGGTCCCCACCCACACCGCCACGTCCACCAACCCCGCCTTGACGCCCTCGCACAGCCCCTCCACTGCGAAAGGAAAACAAGTGCAGAGGTCAGAGGCAAGGAATTTTTGGAATTTTTTTTTTTTTTTTATAGCAAAATCACACAACTTCAATCGTTTCACTTCTTCAAGCCTGAAATTTGTTTTCTGACACGCGGCGGCGCTTGTGAAGTTAAGAGGAAGCCCGCTCGGCAGCAGCTGAGCACACGGAGGATTACCTGGGGCGTACTTCTTGGCGAGCCTCAGCCAGATCAAAAGCTGAAAAAACGACGCCTCTGTTGTTTTCTGTTGCCGTGCAACACTGGCGTTGGTTTGGGCCGAGCAAAAACACTGACACAAAGATACGGTTGGTCTGTTTGCCAAAAAAATGGGAAGAGGAATTGATCAAATGTGTAGTCCCTGTCTGAATAACAGGTAAAGACAATCCCGGCGTGTCGAGGCTTCTGAATACGCTCTGCGACGGTCCAGTGTGATCCGTTGGATTTCTTTCAGAAATTGATGAGCATTGCTCTCGCTCAAATTATCTGGATTAAACATGAAACCAAACCTCAGTTAGTTTCCTCTTGAGATGACGACAAGTCATTTCACGGTTTTAATAAATAATAATTAAATAAAACTTCTTTGTTTAACTAGGCAAACCTAGTCAAGTACAAAACGAGGTGGTAACACTTTATTTGAAGTTGGTGTGCATAATACTGACATGGCACCATCATAAGCATGAAGGAGCTTTCATGAAGCTCCTGTTGTCATGAAGTGCCACTCGGTAAATAATGACACTTTTAATGCAAGTTTTAATAGACTTTTGCATTAAAAGTGTATTTATTTGCCACATAATGCAAAAGTGACACGTTTGGTGGACTTTTAGTGCAACTTTGCATTAAAAGTGGAATTATTTACCCAAAGACACTTCATGAAGACATTCCTGAAGACTCATGCTGCAGGTGTTTTATCATGTTTACGACAGTGTCATGTCAGTTTTATGCACACCCCCTCAAATAAAGTGTTACCAGTGAGGCACAGTCCACGATTCAATATTTTATTGGTTTGTGGGTTGTTGTTTTTTTTTTTTTTAAGAGTTCACTACAGGTTCTCCCTTACCCGAGGATGTTCTGTGGATGTTGATGGTGGAGTTGAGCTCCGGGCTTCCCTGGTCCAAGTAGATGATTGACTCCACCGGCAGGGGTCCCGTGCACTCGGCCCCGTTGAAGGTGAAGTACCACCGCTGGCAGCAGGCGTTCTTGCACTTGAGTCGCAGGGAACCGCTGAAGAGGACTCTGAGAGCGCTGTCAGAGCGCAGCTTGGTGAACGTGCAGTCCTTAGACACGGCAGCAAACAGATTCTGAGTGAATTTGTGATGTTTTACAGAACCTATGCAGAAAATATACATGGTGTCCAGGGTAACCCTGAGAAATCCGACTTGTCTTAATGCTTTACAAGAAGACAGCTGGTTTTTGAAAGAAGACATAAGTAGATCTTTTTTTTTATCATTTTTTTCTCCGAAGAGTTTTTTTATGGCGCTAGTGGCTCTTATTTTTTTGTGACAGTAGGCTGACAGGAAGGGGGAAGGACATGCGGCAAAGGTCGCCGGGATCGGGAGTCGAACCCGCGACATCCGCGTCGAGGACTAAGGCCTCCAAACGTGGGGCGTGCTAAACCCCTGCGCCACCACAGCACGCAAGTAGAGCTTTTTAACGTGTGCCATTAGTCATGTAGGGAGGTTTGGCAAAATATGTGGAAGAATGTACTATAATCTAGGGCGGAAACGATTAATCAGATTAATCGATTTTGGAAATAATCTTCAACTAATTTAGTAATAGATTAATCGTTAACTGGAGTGCACAGATTCAGAAACAGGCCATTTGCTAAACAGAAAACAAACTCAGAGACGATACTGAGCCAAAACTGTGCAAAAAATATTTTGCATTTGGTATAAAAAAATATTTGAGAATTATTCAGAATGTGCAAAATGTTTTATATGATTAACTGATGCAGTAATAGTTCCTAAAATAATCATTAGTATCAGCCCTACCGTTTCAGATGAAACAAAAAAAATTCAACATCCAATTTCTAGATGCTCATAAAATATGGTGGCAGCAGAAATACACTTTTCTTCAACAGGGACAGAGAAGCTGGTTAGAGTCGATGGGAAGATGGATGGAGATGAATACAGGACAGATGACATCAACACAGGATCTCAATCCAACCTGACTGAGCTTGAGTTAGTTTTTTTTTTGTTGTTTTCTTCTTCCTTTTTACGAGAAAGAATGGGAGTTTCCAGATTGTGTGAAGCCGGTGAAGACAAATCCCAAAGGAGCCTGGAGCTGCAGTTCATGTGTCTCGTAAAACACCAACAAACTACATTAAAGCTTGCGGTTAGTTGAGATGAAACTGTGAGTCCTTTCAGGTCTTGTGTGAAAATCTGTTCCCCCTGTGAAAATCTGTTCCCTCTGTGTCAGGAGCGCAGTGCAGCCAGAGAGGCGGATGACTGACTTTTATTTGTCAGGCTTAAGTGGCAAAAGTTGGAAAAAGACCGATTCTCTTGGCATTTAAAATAACAACACAAAACAACGTCAGACCTCGTTTATTTAGTTATTCATTTTACAATTATGTTATTGCTTCTTTTTTAAAACAACAGCTGCCGATTAAACTGAATGTTACAACACTGACATGATTATATGAGTTGTTTTTACCGAGAAATCGATCAGAAGAGCCGTGAAAATGGTCAGATCCACCAGATCCGCCTCTCTGGCTGCAATACGCGCTCCCGACACAGAGGGAACAGATGTTCACAGGGGGAACAGATGTTCACAGAGGGAACAGATGTTCACAGGGGGAACAGATGTTCACAGGGGGAACAAATTTTCACAGGGGGAACAGATGTTCACAGGGGGAACAGATGTTCACAGAGGGAACAGATGTTCACAGGGGGAACAGATGTTCACAGGGGGAACAGATGTTCACAGGGGGAACAAATTTTCACAGGGGGAACAGATTTTCACAGGGGGAACAGATGTTCACAGAGGGAACAGATGTTCACAGGGGGAACAGATGTTCACAGAGGGAACAGATGTTCACAGGGGGAACAGATGTTCACAGGGGGAACAAATTTTCACAGGGGGAACAGATGTTCACAGGGGGAACAGATTTTCACACAAGACCTCTTGTACCGTGTGAATTCATAACACAGATACCAATCAGGCGGTAATACTCACCGCCACTTTACCCAGGTCGATCCCATAATTCAGTGCGTTCCAGGCGCACTGCTTGTAGTTGGGCCTCCAGGGTTCCTCAAAGATCTCACTCACGCATTCCCCTTTTTCACCTTTGAGCCCGTCACGGCCCGGGATACCTGGCGTGCCCGGAATGCCATTGGCTCCGGGGTTACCGTCTCTTCCAGGGGTTCCTGCTGGGCCTTGCATGCAGCTGCCATACTGGAGAAAGAAAAAAAAAAACAGTTAGGGAGAGAGTAGCCATGAATGCCAAGAAGGACAGCCGAATCTCGGGTAAATGAAGTTCCTGATTCGGTCTTCCGTTTACTGCTGCCTTTGCACGAGTTAGATCCATGTTTAGGAAACATGCACATCAATGAGGCAAGATTATACCTCATTTACAAGTCACGTAAACAAAATCCGATGCCAGTCGGGGTGCGGTGAAAAAAAAAAAACAACAGATGTGTTTCCAAACCAAGGAGAAGGCGCTGGAACGGACAGACATCAAGCCACCAAGCTAATGAATGATATATTGTGCGTAAATTAGGAACTGCTGGCTTGGAGGTTTTCTAAATTGGTAGGTGTGTGATTCATTGTCCTGCTCGGTTTTTGTCTGCTATCTTTAGGCAGATGCTGCAACACACTCAAGCTGACTCAGGCTCACTCAAAGTCAGCAGAGCGCCAGCTCGCCAAAAAAGCTACCACACACAAACACCGACACAAACGAGCGAGACGGGACACGTTCCTCGAATAGAAATACCAAGTGATTGAAGCGCAAAGGTTTTGAAAATTGGTGGGTTTTTTGGGGGGCTGCGTGCGGGGATGATGGGGGGAGGCAGCAGATGGGTTTTAATGTAGGTTATTTGTAGGTGCTCTTTCTCAGGCAGGATAAACTGACACGTAGGAAGTGCATCCTTGACCTTAGGCAATCGTCGTTGACTGGAGCAGCTGGGTTTGCTGCTCTTTTTACTCAGCAGTGCAGCTGTGGAACAGCAATGGAGCCAAAAGACATTAAGTTGGGGGGATGGAGGAGGGGTAAATCAAAACGTAGGGGTGGAGAACAAAGAGCTTTTACTTCGGTTTCAACATCTTGTCCCGACTTGGGTCCCAGAGGTAAATTCTCAACCAAAAAACAAAAAAAAAAATGTGCTTCAGATTTCCTAATATAAAAAAAACCGTCTAAAAATAGGATGAAATGGCAGAACTCCTATAAGTCTGTTCCTGCCATTAAGCTGCGAAAGGGTTTAGCTCCCAAGAGATACGAGACTTTACGTCATCTCCAGAGGAAAGACTGGGAAGCAATGAAATTAGATGGTTCTCATTGGCACCGCACATGCTGAAGTAACACTGGAGTCCTTTCAGGAAAAATGGGATGAGATACTTCCAGGCATCCTGGGGTTATTGGTGACGGCGTCTGGGAGTGATTCGAGAAAACCGGCGTTTTCACAGGGTGGAAATGTCTGCGGAGTTTATTAGAGGCTGCATTTCTGGAGGGATTTCAAAAGCAGACAAATGAATGGAAACTCTGTCCGCCCTGCAGCACAGCTGACTTTTATATTAGCTGCCTGTATGATCCTACAGTGGCAGCCCGCCTGCCTATTTACACTATGGCCTTATTGTACATAAGATAGACTCTGTTCCTTTACCTGGGTGCATGCCATGTGCATTAGTTCGGAAACCGTAGCGGTACTGACTGCATTTCATGCGTTAGTCCACACCAAAGCAAAGGCAAAAGCTTTTCAGGAACATGCAGAGTTCGGTTTGAGAGATTTCTGATTCGACGGGTCTCGGGCGTAAAAAGTTTGATTTAGAGATTACCATGCTGCTCTGACAAGGAGATCTTCCCTCGTCCGAGGAGTGTCTAGTGCAGTTGGGTTTGTCTGCATCGTTTCCTGTGCACTAGATACAGACGGTCACAAAACACGGACTTTGTTACACTACGAAAAAAGGATTTTGAGCGAATCTTAAATATTAGTCGTAGAAACATAAACATCGGAATAAAGCATGTTAATTTGTAAAGGTGATGCTCAGTGTTGGTTAAACTGTAACACTTTCGATTTCAGTACCTAAACATTTCGATTGGTAATTTATCTGAGGTGTCCGATAAATAACGGTGGAACTGATGTGTTTGGATTATGAATTAATATATCAAATTATTAAAATAAGGTGGTGGCGTAAGAGAAGCGGTCAAAATTTGAGTTTGTATTCAATTTTTAGCAACAGCGCTAAAGCTAATGCTAATGCTAAAACTAAGGTCAGGTCAAACTACTTCATTTTGAAAGTGTTTTTCTAGCAAGCTTTGTCTTAACTAATAGATTGCGTGGAATGGAGGGCTTGTAAACCAATACATACACAGGCTGATGTAGTAATATTAAAAAATATATTTTGTTTGTTATAAATTTTGACGTAAGCTCAATATGTGGGTTAGGGTTGGCAAGCGTCTCACTTGCGAACATACCTAGTTAAAAATTCTGAAATGTCTTTTCATTTCGGTGGGGTCACCACCACATCATTTTTTCCTGCCCATTTTTTTTTTACTGGCCCCCTTTTCACAAGCACCTAGAAGAATTTCCGGATCCGCCCCTGCACAAAAAAAAAAAAAAGAATCTGAAAATCTATCCATCAAAAAAGTCTGCATATAGGTCTCTAACAGTTTGTTGGAGGCATAAATTACAGTAACTGCTTGAAGGTTCAGTATGTAGCAGGGGGACTGGGGGGTGAGGGGGGACTGGTTCTAGGAAACCTGGCTAAAATAAACACAAGTTTTATTTATGAAACCCCAAATTTATGGGATAAATGTGTCATGTCTGCGTCAACACTGCCACAGGCAGTAAATCTACACAAATATCCTTTGGATTGGGGATGACGATCATTAAAATTAATCAACTGGAGAAAATAAAAACAGCTCATACCTATAAAAAGTTATTTTCAACCAGAAAAAACACAAATAACAAGGCCAGACAGTATGAGCCAGACCCCAACTTCCTGTTTTTTCTTCTTTTCTTTTTTCTGTTGAAGAGCCTCCTCGGTCTATTGGAGAGCTGGAGGAAAGGAGAACCAGCTGACCGTAGAGAACCACACAAACAGCAGCGATCTGCAGATGGAGGAGGATCGTTTCAAAGAGCCTCGTTTTCCAACAAGTGAATTAACCAATAAAATAACGAGTTCTCCCGTGTTAATCAACTCCACGGTGTAAAAAAAGACATTTAAAACAGCGTCAAATAGCACAATGACAGAAAAGGCAAGAGTGAGACTAATGAACAAGCAAAAACAAATCAATGAAAGTCACAAGAGACGCATTAATAACGCAAGGGGCGCTGACACGAAGATCAATCACGTTTTAATGAGTCATCCAATCAAGAGAATCTACTTAGAAAAGTTGAGTCTTTAAGGTGCTTTTTTTTTTTTTTTTTTTACCTTGTCAACGTCGGGCTCCTTCCGGTATCCTCTGTTTTTCACCTTTTCCACCCCGTAAAGAGGCAAAGCCAGGCAGAGGAGAACGAGCAGGCGGCCGGCCAGAGGAGACATGCTGCCGGTGGGGGAGGCCGAGTCGGTGTGCCGCTGCGCGACGGAGAGAGGCGAGGCGAGGCAAGGCGACGGTCCGTCTGAGCGGGAGACCGGAGGAGGGCAGGCCGACAGGGGAAGGAGCCAGTCACCGCGCAGAGACGGAGCTAAAGAAAACATTCCCCGGGTGATGCGGAGGGGGCACAGAGAGGCCACTCTGTCAAGATCTTGAGTCAGTGTAAAAAAAAAAAAAAAAAATCCAAGCTCAGCTCAAGAGTGCCTCGCTACAGCATAACAGTAAACTGTAAGCAAACAGGACAAACACGTGGTTTTTGACTCTTCTTACTTTTCTTTTTTTTTTTTTTTTTAGAAATAACAGTCTGATGAGTTCAGATCTTTAGTAGGGTTTTTATATCTGCTTTCCATATCTTAAGCTTTTCTATTCTTTGCAATAAATAAATAATAATAATAAATAAATTGGTTGCACAGACTTTTACTTAAAGGTATCAGAGTAAAAACGGCTGAACACCACATCTCATATTATGATATTCTTTTCCTTCAGATTCCCAATTGTGCGCCGACGTATATAAAAAAAGTCTCAATAAAATACAGCGACTCAAAACGTGGAAAAGAACTATACGTATTTTTATTCAAAACATCACAGTAATTCGAGCTCACAAACTACAAAAGGTACAAAAATTGACTGAGGAAACAGAAAAAGAAAAAAAAAAAAAGAATATTTGACAGACTACACAAGGCAAATTATTAACTACACATATAATAAGGGGACAGAAATACAAAACAAAGCATTCATTGACAGTTTCCCTTTTAATTTGTGACTCTGGAAATGTCTTATATCCCAGAGTTTAAAAAAAATCGACTCAAAGAATCATGCAGCATTAAAGAAGCAATGTATTGTCATATGATTCACTTAAGGTGTGCAAAAACAACTTTAGATCGTTTATCTGTGACTTAAATGTTATGAATACTCCTCACAGCTAGAGCTGGCCCAAAGTTTAAGCAGAATTTGAGGCGACATATCGCCCCCTGCTGGCCTGGAGGTCCCAAGAGAACTTGAATTCACACAGGACAGGTCAAATGCACCAGTTGTATAGATATTAAGGAAAACCTTCACAATTTGAAGATTATAGTAACAGAGTCATATTGTGAAGACAAGCCAGGCCTGCTCACACTTATATCGATAAATCACTGCTTGTATTTATTTATTATTCTGTAATTTGTGGTTTGTGCTTCTAATACCATATAGTGCAAAAAGGCCTGCTTGATTATGTTCGGATTATCTCCCAAAAGTGATTTAACCCAGACCAGATGATATGTCTTTAAAGACACCAGTGTACAAAAACGTAAAAACAAAAGTTCAGGATAGAAAAAAAGTGGAAAGCTTTTCAAAATAAATTTGCACATTCAACTATTTCAAGTTTAAGAGCATCTTTTAAGAGTGGTACATACTTGGTCTTATAACAAACAATGTATTCAAAAGTAACAATAAGACTTCCAAAAACAGCACAACTTTCATGGGTTGAATGTTTGGCAATATCATAAACCACATAGTGAAGATTCAGTGTGTGGACTAATACAGTAAAAAAGCTTGAATTCTACAATAAAAAGAATATTTTACACAGGTCATAATGCAGGTTTTTTTAAGGAATCGAACGCCGTTTAACTGAAACCTCTAAAAAGTGTTTGTGATGTATGCAGCGTTCCTAAAAGTCCATTGGTAGTAGCCTGGTTGAGATTCAGCCGTGTTCTTCAACATTCAGACTAAAAGATCAGTAAAGCTGGAACACGCAGTCACCACCTTGAGCAGCTGCAGTCGAAATCCCACATATTCTGGTCCAACAAACCACCTGGTGTTTGCTGCATGTTTAGGGTTCTAAACATTCACCGGATACAACTTAAAAGACCTTTAGGCCACCATCAGTTGGAAGACTGAACAGGAAACATTTTTTAGCTTAGATTTCTTTTGGGTCCTTACTCTCCTCTGATGCCTTGTCCACCTTCTGGAGGGCGGAGTCCAGAATGCTGCTGTGCGATTGGTTCAAAGTCGGACGCTGCTGCTGTTGTCCGCTCGTAGCTTGTCTGGCATCTGACAGCTCGCTTCTTGGAGTCATTCTAAACACAAAGGCACAATACAGATTGATGATGTTTTTTAGATGCAGAAATTATAGCCGCTTATATGTTGTTTTTGTTGTTTGACTATTTAACATAGCCAAATTTACCGAGTCTCTGCTCAAATACACACTTTTCACCAAATAAATGAAACCTCCAGTGTGTACTTAATCTGCGGAAGCTTTTTATTTCAGGGCTGAGGTGTAATTGGACAAATCAGCGTAAGCATTAAAAGGTTTACATTTTTTATGAAACCTGTTTCATAAACAGGTGCAGCTATTCCTCCATCACCTCCTCGTTAATTAGGCCGACAGAAGGCTGATTCCGAGTGCAGCATCAGAATTTGACATGTTGTAAAACGAGATCCCGTTTATAAGTGAGACAGTCCAAAAAATGCGCAGGAGAAAACGACCTTCAGAAATGGCCAAATTACGACGGTAAAAAGAAAAGAAAAAAAAAAAAGTATTTCATTGATTTAAGGTTTTTCAGGTGGTCAATGGCAGATCGGAGATAAGGCTGGGCCACCATGGAGAGGTTCAAGGTCTATTACAGAGAAACACAAATGCTTCTCAATGACAATTTACAACTCAGATATCAAAACAACACCAGAGACGACCACACCATCTATCAACCTGGATTTCACATCCAAATCCACGTCAACCTAGACTGAACACAGGCTAGGGTGCAGGCAAAGCATACTAAGGAGCTAAATCAATTTTTTAAGCAGGTTCTACTGCTGCTTAAGGTAAGGCTGCACCGACTGCAGTTTTCTGATCTATAAAAAGCCTGACCTGCAAATTCTCATTTTCACCCATACCGATATTTTTTTGGTCTGAAAAGTCGCTAAGTACAACAAGGAATAGCAGGATAACTTCTGTTAAACGCACATGTCCGGATGTCAGACCTTTGCAGAGGTACATAAGATCAGTGGATAAAATCGGCTTGTCACGCAAGTATCGACCGATCACTAATCCCTCAAAACTAAGGAAATCATGGTGATTTATCAGTGCACCCGTAGCTTAAGATTTAAGAGATATTTGATCTAAACCTGAAGAAAAAAACAACAAAAAAAACAATATAGGTTTCGATTTTTTTTTTCTAAACAAGATAATTTACAATTTAATTTCATTGTATATTTTAATTCATATGAAAATGCAATCATTTAGTTGATAGATGTTGCACCTAAAAAGGACCAGTAGGAAAGCAAAGAGTTTCAGAAGACGATTCCCCCCCTTGTTTTATGAACTTCTGTCACATTTGCGTGCAGAACAACCTATGAACAAAGCTAAGAGTCTGCACTTTACCACTACGTAACTAGTTAAAGGTATACATTTAAATACTGTGGCAAATTTAAAAACATCTCAAGAAACTCTGAGTTTGTAAAAATTGTTTAGTCAAAGAAAGGGAAAAAAAACCCCTCTTACCTGCCGTCTGCTACTCTGTTCATGCTCTCTGAGCGGCTGCTGACCTTACTGGAGCTCCCACCTTTGCTGCGCCTCTCCCCGCCTTCTCGCTCCCTCTCCCTCCTGGAGCTTCGGCCGGAGGCGCCGTGGTCCAGGTGCTCCCTGGCAGAGGTCTCGGACAGGGAGCTCCTCATGTGCGGCTCGTGGTTGCCGAACGCAGAGGAGCCTTGATGTGTGGTGCTAGCGGGAGAGACGGCGGTGCTCGTGCCCATAGACTTGGAGATGACTTTGAGCTTGTGGGAGGTGGGTTTGTAGTGCTTCTTCTTGTGCTGGACGCGGCTGTTGTGTTTCAGGAAGAACTCGCAGGACTCCTGGAGGACCCGGCGGCTCTCGCTGATGGGGCTGCGGATCGAAGGTGAGATCTGTTAGCACGTGACACGGCAGCTCTCCTTCTTGTACTGTCGCTACGTCACAGATGCAGGGGCCTTACTCTCTTTTGCGATTTCGTTTGAAAAAGTATGCCCACTCAGAACAGGTCTTTTTGCTGCTGACCCAGAACACGGCAGAAATCCCGACCACCAGCGTCATCAAGTATTTCACGAGAAACAGAGAGAGGTCGGGACGGTTGAGCTCCGTGGCCTGAAACACAGACAGACACGAATGCTAACGAGATCCTTGTGATCTAGGCAAACTGTGTTCATTAAGAAATCAAATTTGAAGCTAAAACTGGCATTTGTCAAGGGGCTAACTTCATTTTGACAATCTAGTGCTGGGAAAGAAGGCATTATGTGCTGTTGTGCCATTTTTTATTTTATTTTATTCGACTAAGCCATCATGATGTAATTGCAGTAGATGAAGACCAAATAGTTTAAACTTATATGTAGAAACTGGCCTCCTTGGACAATGCACAGCTGGCTCAACAAGAGGTCATCACACAGTTCATCAAAAGTTGAGTTTGCCGTTCCTAAGTGTTGAATCCACAGCTCTTCTGTAAAAATAGCTGACCAGTTCCCCCACAAAACACTGCATTTATACATAAATTATCTCAAAATTTTAATGACTTATTGTGTGTACAGACTTATTCATGAGTGATTTCAATTGTACTTTTTATTTAATGGAAACACCACAATTCTCAAATTGTGTTTTTGTCAAAATTAATAGAACATGGAAAAGGTTTTGTGGACATTTATAATGGAAACACAGCTACTCGCTGATTTTCCGATCTATACACAGGTAGATAAGATGGGTTGATAAGATCAGGGCCCCTATTTGAGAGTGAATGACGGAAGCAGCCACAGATACCTTGTAGGAGCAGGGGATGCTGTACTCTTGACACCTGTCATTGATCCAGGTGTTCTCCCAGGAGCTGCGGTGACTCTGCTCGTAGGTGTAGCAGGCTAACAGGGTGACCAGCGGAACCAGGTAGAGGCAGCTGAACACGCCGATCCGGATCATGAACTTCTTGAGCTTCTCTTGGTTGCGCTCGTCGTGCTGGATCACCTGCCTGACGTGGTTGAGAGAGACGATGCCCGCCAGGATGAGGAAGAGGCCCACTACGACACCCACGCACAGAGGGGCGAGCACGAAGTACCGCAGCGCGTCGAGGTCGTAAAGCCCCACGAAGCAAACGCCGCTGATGTTATCTCCTTCGACCTTGTTCAGGGCCAGCAGCATGACGGTTAATGCGCCGGGGATTCCCCAGGCGGCGGTGTGGAACCACACCTAGAAACACAGAACACAGAGAGAACTGTTGCTTTGGAGGATAATTACCAGATTTTCTAGATGTGCCACATTATCACCTGTATGAACTTTCTCACATTACACTATAGACACGTTGCAACGTCACGTAACGTCTGCAAGATATTGCCAGAAAACTGCTCTCTGAGGAAGACCACCATTGGATTTATCTGTTCAGTTGTCATCATAACGCGTCAAATCTTAAATGTACACATGATATGCAATAGGAAAAGGAATGCAGTGCTTTGGTGCCAATTGTCAACACTACAACAACTAAAAAAAAAAGGTCAGAGGTTCTCATTTCACAGGTCAGTGAAAAGTTTTGAGTACAAAAAAAAATAAAATAATAAGTAGTGAGGGAGAGGGAAGTAGGTAGTTGTGCTAGCTTGACTTTGACAACCTTAACATGTAGATGTGTTTCGGTTCAGTTAAAAAAAATAACGTGACTCACACATCTAATCTCTGACAGACCATGTTGAGAGCAGGTGTTTAACCACTGTGTTCAGACGATCGCTTATTAATAATCACAAAATAAACACGAAGCCTGAAAACATGATACTGTAACACGCTGAATGTTGCATTCTGTGGGAAATGTTTGTGTGTTTATTGGTGTTGAATTCTGATGCATTAGTGGAGCTGTTGTCAGGCGGTTACTATGGCAACAAGTCTGTGTGTAGAATAGCTGATACAGAGCGACAAAAAAAGACAAATACCAGTGGTTCTGAGTTGTTGTTCAAAGGTTTTTCTGCGTTATTTTTTCCTTTGCTGTAGAACACTGAACTAAATTAACAGCACCTACATCTGCAGGTTTCATTTCGTAAACACAGCTGTTTTACCGCAGCAGCGACGATGTGAATGGCAAGTAAAACAATCGTCTTTTTGCCCTCCAGAATTGTTGCGCATGCGGGCAAATGTCCAGATGGAAACAACAACACGCAGCGTGTCTGGAAAACTATAACTTCAACGTGTCTTACTGCAGTTTTTGGAGTTTACAAATAGGAACCATACCGCTTTCTTCTCGATAGCCTCGCAGCTCCATTTGGGTCCAGCTGCCAGGAACCAGGTGATGGTGAGTATGACCCACCAGACGATCCCCGCCATTGTGAAGAAATAAAGCAGCATAAAAAGCAGGGTGCAGCCTTTGCTGTGCGAGCCCAGCACCACGGTTTCCACCGCTCCGTGGTGGTCCGCTTTGGTGCAGGCGGCGTTGTTTCCGATCAGGAAGCCGAGGAAGTATATGAGCGAGACGAAGCTGTAGCAGACTGCGTAGAAGATTATGGGACGCTCTGGGTATCGAAAGCGCTTGACGTCGATGAGGAACGTGAGGAAGGTGAAGAGTGTGGCGCCCAGGCAGATGATGGAACACACGCCGATGAAGCTCTTGGCGAACTCGATGTCGTGAGGTCTGAAGTACATGTTGGAGCAGGGCGGAGCGCAGTCCTGGGCGCCGAGGAACGAGGAGCTGTGGCCCGGCTTGGTCTTCAGCTGCAACGGGCACCAGAAGCCGAGGTCTCTCTTCAGGGACGAGGAGGTCACCGGGGTCGTGGAGGGAAGGGCGGAACCGTCCGACCCGCAAGGATTCAATCTAGAGGACAGGAGCAGTGACAGGATGAAGCTGATGGGGAATCGCAATCGTACTCACATCTGTTGAACGTTTTACGTTTTTTTTTTCTAATTCTCTAACTGTGAACCTGAATGTGCTTTATTTTAGTAACAGTTGATAGGACAACGTCAAGTACAGCACAATTGAGACGTGAAGGAAAAAAGATGCATCAAAATGTTTTACAGAAAAAAATAAATAAATAAACGGGAAAAAAACTGCTTCATTTGTATTTGGGGCTTTACCCTGATGCTCCTAAATAAAATCCAGAAAAAACTTTTTCCTTCATAAGTTACTGTAATTCAAATTTATCAGCAATCCAGCTGTTTTGTGAAAGCCTTTGAGGATTTTTAGAGAACATTATAGACCAAACGATTTGGACGAAGATGTTCTGGTTGGATGAGGTCACATCTGAACCTTTTGGTCTACATGCAAAACTATACTTGGTGAAAAATAGGGGATCACTGATAAATTGGACGGCCAATAAATCGCTCAGCTAATAAATTGGCAATTGGTAAATGACAGTAGTGAAGACCGACATGGTTATTGCAATATTCACGAGCAATACTGCAAACCTAGTAACGCGGAGATCCAGTCTATTACACAAAACCTTTAGAAAGTACAGCAAAGGCTGTGGTTGGAATGTGACTAAATGTGGCAAAGTTTTCGTTTGTTATTGGTGGGTGTCCTCTTACTTGTTGCACTGTAGCTCAGGAGGCCAGGTGATGCCAAAAATGCGAATATTCTCCTCGCAGTCGGTCAGGACGGCCTCACACTTTTCCCTACATGGGCGGATCACCCTGTTCTCCTCGCTGCACGTTGGGATAAAGGCTTGGCACAGGAAGTGGTGGACGTCCGGTGAGCACTGTAGGCTCGCTAGGGGCATAAATGGCTGCAATGGGAGAGGAAAAAAATTTACAGAGGTTACAGAGGCTATTTTTCTAAAATGAAGTCTATGGAAAACACAATATTTTGCTTATGTTAAGCGATTGGTGGGGGGTGAAGGGAATATATCCTGAATTAAGAAGGTTACAAGAAGATCGACGATTAGGTAACACCTAAAACAATTTTTCGAGCAGAGAATCATAAATATAAGAAGGACCCGATTCTTCCCGTCTCCTCCAACGATATCATCTGTTATAAATTAACAATAATCTAAAAATGACAAAGGCATAGAGATGCAGAGAGATCATGGGTCATGTCTGCTTAATAAAATTAGACCGTGAACTGATCTCCATCTGAACTTTGTTGTGATAAGCTGCACCGTTCTTTTTGGCGGCGCACAAAGCTGCCCATTCACCGGCTGGAAAGGAAGCATATTCTTCTGTTTCAACACGCTGGTCAAGAACTTCCTGGAGAAGGGCGTACGAGGGAGCGGCGGCAGGAGTCAGGTGGTTATGGGGGGAATGCAATACAGCAGGGCAGGAAATGAAAGGAAATACATTTCTGAAACAAGCAACTTGGCATTAAAGCCACCTTTTAACTGGAGAAACTGTCTGCTGAGTAATTTTAAGATTTTTTAGGAGCTGTAGTGAAGCCGCATGAAGGAGTTTGTGTTTTTGCCCCCAAAAACAAATGGCGCATACTCTAAAGCACAGACCACTATTCAGTGTTTTGCTTCTTTTCCCTAAATCCTTTCTGGCAGAGGTCCCATATCTGTGAGGCCAAGGATCGCCCCCCTCTCTCTCTCTCGCTCTCCGACAGTAAGCACCCTTGTTTCTCTCCTTTGGAGGTCCCTGACTCGGAGCGCCTTCTGGGCTCAACAAGCTGACCTTTATTTGCTTTGCAGTGCTTACAGTAAAAACTGCTCACGTTTCACAAACCGTCAATGTGCGTCAGTGCGATAAAGTCAAACCTTTTTTGCCTTAACGGGGCAGTGTTATGTATTTTTCCGGCACATAGTTTCATTTTGCAGCACAATCAAGTAACTACGTTACCTTCAGTTGTCATAAAAATCATGTATATATCAAATATGTTTGACTTGTCTGCAGTTTGACAGAAGAGATGCAACGATTACAGTTTTCTAGTCGATCACGACCTTTAAAAAGCCTGACCTGTTGATTCTTACTTTGGTCGATACCGGGGTTTTTTTGTCTGAGAAGTGACTAAATTTAGCAGCAAAGTTTCTAAGTTGTCAAAAGGGGCGTAGCTATTGTTAGGAGCGAGAAATTTGACTTTGTAATTTAACATCTTGAAATTCGGCCTCAGTTTCTTTAAAAACTCCTGCTCTTTCTGAAACTTTTGCCTTCAGGAAGTCCTAACATAACATCGCTCCTCTATTAACCTTTTAACAACATTTTTACCAGCATTGCACTGCCTAGTAGCTTGTACAACGAGCTCGGCAGATGCGGCATTCTAATTAGCATTTTGCTAATTGCTGACGGCTAGTTTGAAGGAGCTGACTAGTTATAGGAGAGGGTGCTCTGTGAAGCGGAAGTTTGGAAGCTAAGAAGCTGCAGCTCTGAGGAGGAGCTTTGTCCTCGAAGGCGGGGCTAGGTCCACCCAGATGTTTTTCACAGCTGAATGGTTGCCATGGGAGATAAAAAGATTTCTCAAACATGCACGAAAGAATCAATGCAAAACTCCAGGTATATTTTTTGATGAGAGAATAACATTATAAAATGATGTAAAACTAAAAAAAGAGTCAGCTTTACATAATACTACTGCTTTAAAAAGGTCAACTCTTTTCAAAAAAATATCTTTATCTAGAAGAAAAAGTTACATGAGGTTTGTCACCTAGAACTTAATTTATTTTTTTAAATTTTTTTAAGGTATTCTAACACCTAAAACACCTCAGCTCTTGAATCTTCTGGAATTTGGAGCAAATGCCTTCCCTCTGGAGTACTGGACTGATAAGCCTGTTGGATTCCAGCACCAGGGCTTAGTGCTAAACAGCTACACATTTCAGACAGGGCTGAAGCCAGAGTGTTAGGCTGCAACATGGAAGACAGCTAAGCGTACAGTGGGGGACGGGGGGTAAATGAGTGAGTCATTAACAGACAGAAGATACTCGGTGTGGTATGCGCAGTCAGCTTTGTGTGGGACCAGGCGTGTCCCTGCCCTTCCTCCTAAAATCAAAGGCTCTACGCAACAAAGTCGATAGAGTTGCCGGTGGCCAAGGTTGCTGTGAAATCGAACACCTGCACCTTTGCCAGACGCCGCACAAAAGACTCCTTCAACAGATCACTGCTCATATTCACAAAGTCTGACACTGAGTGTAAAAGTAACCAGAGCCCTGGGTCCTAAGGAATGCCTGGAGACAAGATGATCTACCAAGAAAAACGAAACAAAAAAAAACAACAGGGTTTTCTGCAGAGGAACACACACATGGACTAGTTTATATGAGCGTAATGTTACAGATCTCCGCAAAAAGTGAACCAAGAGTTGGCTAAAGTTGCATTTTCAGAGATTTCTGCATAAAGAAATCATTGCTGAGATTTTTTTTTTTTTAACCCGCTGTCTTGTAAAAACATCCAGAACGGTGAGAGTGAAGCGACATGCAATGTGGCGTTGTGCAACTGTTTTGAGTTTACCAACAAGTGCGTGATAAATCCTTCAGAGTTTTGCTCTTTTCTCTTTTGACCCGCGAATTGCTTTCCACTGACAAGTCAGAATTATGGTTCTGGCTCACATTTCCATCATGTCCTGACTGGCTGCTCCAAACACCTGCAGCCCTGCACTGTTTCCAAGTATTTTCAACCACATTACAATCTGGGACCACATGTTTAGTATCCATCGGGTGGGGCGGGAGGGTCACTGCTTGATTGTTACCAGGGATGCACCCATATGAAAACTTGGGCCAATATCAGCATAGATATTTTATATACCATACATGTTTCTCGAACTTCAGACATCATGAATAAGTCTGTTCACGTGATAATCATTCAAAAACATGCCACACCACGATCTGCCAGCTACTTCCTGTCGTGTTCTTCTTCTTCTTCTTGGTTTGCGCCAGTGGAACGTCTGGTTGTTGGTCATGTGACTCGTGCGATGCGAATGAAGTCCAACGCAGTTTTTGTGAAATAAGCCAATTTCGATATGGCCAATAAAAACCACCTCATCCTAAGGCCAAAGGATGAGGTGGGGTTTTTTTTATTGAAAAACAAGTTTCTTGTTGTGTTTACAAAATAAAGCCAATTTGTTTATGAAATGTCAACTTGTGTAATTATGTGGTCAATGGAAGTGCAGCTGCTGTCCCGTTTAGCTCTGTCCTGAGAGAGGGCGAACTGACTGACCCGCCCACAAGGTCACATCTGGATATGCTAACAATAGTCACCCCACTGTTGCCAACTTAATAATTTTGTCACTATATTTACAGATTTTTCAGACGAAAAAAGTCAGTGTTGCCTGAAATCGGAATCGGTAGGACAGGATTTTTGTTAAAGATCGTTGATCGTTCAGAAAACTGCAAACGGCGCAACCCTAATTGTGTTTCATTAATTATTACATTGGCTGGTAAACTCATTACTCATGGATCAAAAATGTCAGAAGCTGCAGAGTGATTTATATACCAATCAATAATTAGCCTACAAACTTCATTAATGCCTTGCAAAATCTGCTGATAGACTTTGGAGCGGTGGATGTTTTAGTTATTACTGAATTTGCTGCAGTAAAAATGCACAACCCTGATGGTGCATCTATGGTTTTTATATAGCAAAAAGCTTGATTTACATACATTTATTTGAACTCTTAGACCATAAAATTATATTTCGGCATTTTGATAAAGGCTTATGGAAAAAGATGCAGCCTTAGCAGAACCTGACCAGTGGCTGGAAACTCAAAATTCAGATTTTTTGTTCATGTTTTTGTCAGCTCAGTGAACACGACACACACAGGCACAACCAGATAGCTGTAACAACAACACTCTTCAGAGTGGAAGTCGCTGCTGAAGAACGAAAGTTGGTTATTTTCAAAAATAGTAATGTGTTTCAGAAGCAGAGAATTCAAAGGAAGCTGTACTTTCTATGGAGGTACAAAGAGGAGGAACGTTAGGTCTTGCGTCGTTTAGGCTTACCTCCATTTTGCTAGCTGCGATTTCCTGGTCATAGTGACCCATCATGTTAGGAAAGAAAGTCATGTTGTAGGGCATCCCGAGGCAGCGATGCACTTTGATGGGCTCACAGGTGAACAGGCTGTGAGAGCCGCAGCTTCCAACCCACGCCAGCGACAGCCACAACCACAGTGGCCCTGGCATCAACATGGCAGCAGCTGACTTGGTAGTGAAAGTCTGGCTTCTATGTCAACTGGAAGAGGTTGCTCTTTGGGATATATTTGCCTGAATTTGATGGGGGGTTGTTTTTTTCCCCTTCTGACTCACAGCATCATCCACAGATCACTTTTCCTGGAGACATTTCAGAGGCCTGAGCAGCAGGTCCCACATTCCTGTAAATAAATTGCAATCAACATGAAATTTGTCACTTTTAGGAGCCCTACTTCTAGCATTTATTTACTTTTTTTTTATTTATTTTTTTTACCTGTGTACAGCAAAGAGAAATGTATTACAGTCCCTCGTTCAGTGAATTTCCTCATGTCCCTTGAGGTGCTTATAAGACCCAGCTTAAGAAACTCTCCTAAGAAACATAACGCAGGCGGATTTTGGGAGCCATAAACCAGTCAATCCCTGCACAAACTTTGTGCGCATGCATCTGCACAGGCTGGAGGAGGGGGGGGATGCAACAGGATCATAGGTGATTCAGAAGAATCAGTCTCGGCTTGTTGGAGCCCATTAAAACTTCACATTAAAACGTCAGAACTCCAAATACATGTTAGGAGCTTAGAGTTATGAATGCGAAGCCGACTGAAATGCTTTCCCATTGATATCCTGTTTCTCACAGGGTAAAGCTTCACTACGTCCAGAATTGAACATAATCATTTCCCATGTGGAATTATAAACACTTGAAGACACCATGCACATGTTTTAGGTTATGCCAATAAGTTGTTTAAGATGATTTATCATATTTTTCTTCACAGATAATAGAACTTGGGATAATTATTAGTTTACAGACTTGATGTGTTCCCTAACAAACCTTCAGACTAACCTCAAAGCTCACTACCTGTACTAGTGTCTGCACTTACTAATACTACCCATTAACATAAGTAGGCTTGTTAAACTTTTACATTAAGAGTCAGCAAAGTAAGACGTACCCACCTATTGGTGAATAAGAAACTTTGTAACTACGTAACAGTTGCTTTCTAATTGTTTAACTTTGACAACATTCTGGAAGCAGAATCGACTTTTAAGCCACGAGAACAGACACCGAGTGTGCGGAGAAAGTCCAGCCGAGATCCCTGCCTCGGTCGCGGCCGTCGCGGGACAGCGGGCTCCGGGGAAACTTCGGCGGAAAACTGGGGACAATAACACAAGCTGAAAAACCAAAAGACACGGATTAAAATTACTTACCCCCTACCGTCGACGTGTTTTTGTAGCAGCGGTTCACATGGAAACACTAAGGAGAGGGTTTTTTAAAGGAATGTGAGGACCTATTTCCTCCGTCTCTGTTTTTGTCCGGTGTTCCCATCGAATAGCGTCGACGCCAGGAGGCGCTGTCGCCTCCAAGCCGCTCTGAAAGCGGAGTAAGAAGAGAAACAGCTGTGTGTTGTATGGAGTGCCAAATGTGCCACAATGTAAAGCGTATATTGTTGCTTACATCCGAAATGAATTGAATAAAATTGAACTTAACTATGATAATTAACAAGGAACTTTCTAAATAAGTATGAATGTATTACATTTGTCATTAAAAATAAAAATTTTTATTTATGTATTTATGTATTTATGTATTTATTTATTTATTTATTTTAATTTCCTTTATTTAACCAGGTAAACCCCATTGAGATCTGGATCTCATTTTCAAGAGGGACCTGGGCAGAAGTCTGCAATACACAGCAACCTGGTTACAAAATAAAACCAATTAATACATATACACAAGTGTAAAACAATTGAAAAACAATTTAAAAGCAGCGACACTGTTTCATAGAATCTTGTTGCCTATTATTAAACGCCAACTCATCATATACCATATTATCAGACACACACAAAAGCTGTAATGAAGATGAATAAAATAAAGACGACAAAGAACAACAACTCAGGTTTAAAATATATTCACTGACAGCATTTTGTCCCACTGACTGTTTAAGAAGACACTTTTTCATGAGGCTGCACAAACTTGGAGCAATGGGTATGTCATAGTAATAACCAGTTTGCTTGCTTCAAATTCTAAAGCCCTGGCATATTAAATAAAAGTAATAAATTATGGTCTTCAAGTTTTCAGCCACTATAAGATGATATAATATCTACAGTACCTTGCATTGTCATGTAGATGTTTCAAAATGAGATTGGCTTATGATCCTCCTAAGCAAAGGATTCTGTTTAATTTCTGTTTGAAAGCTTGAAAAGACAGATTGGAAAAAGCAAAAACATCAATGTTTATTTAATTTGACATTATTTGATGCCACCTTCTTCATTAAGCACGTTTCCTGCACGCACCAAAGTCAACATTGGGAAATGGCATAAATCTTGTCGTCTGGACAACATGTTCTCCATAACACTTGATTCAGTTTGTTAGTCATTGTTAGTAATGAAAGCTTGACTTCCAGCATTGGAATTTAGCTAATAACAAGTCCACAGAACCTGGCAGGAATCTAAAATAGTTCTAATTTTTATATTTTGAATGAAGAATTTTTCTGAAATTCTTCAGTTGTCCTTTGTTGTTTTTCTTTGCATATTGGCAGAAATTTTTTTGTTTAGTACTTGACTTTTTTTTCTTACTTTCTTTCTTTTTCAATTCATATATAGATACATTTAGATTTTCATTATATGTCTTCAACATTTTCAAAGAGTGTCACAATACAACCATAAATACATTGCATTAGCATGTGGTAGTGCAAATGAAAATAATACATAGTTTTCAAACTTTAATACCAAAACAAATCTTACTTTGAGGTGTGAATTCCTATTTGTCTTGTAGCTAACTTTACGCAAGACTTTTTTTGGCTTTCATCCTGGCACTCTTCCATAAAGGCTGAATTTGTGGAGAGTGTGACTAACAGTCGTCTTGCCAACAGATTCTCTCACCTGGGCTGTGGATTTCTGCTGCTCTTCCAGAGTTACCATGGGACCCTTGGCTTCTTGTCTTGTTAATTCTCCTTTTACATGGCCTTGAGCTGGAGAAACATATTCAGTTTGCACTTTTGCAATACTTTTAGGTGCTTTGTTAATAGAAGCCTGTCACAATGACACATTTTATTCATGTATTTTAAGTTGGGTCAATGGAAAACACTAAATATTACTTACTTTGATATACAGACAAGTAGCTTAGTATGAACATAGTGATTCACAAAGAGGTCTCACTTGAATACTTGACATACAATGAAGGATGATGCTGCTTTCCTGATTTATCCTCATTCTAAAAAGCCTTTCTTTCAGACATTGTTTATCTCCTGGAAGTAGTATTTGGGGTTTTCTTCTGATTTTCACTTTTCCATTTTCCAGATTTTTTCCCCTAGAGCAAAATATGCTGTTATAGTGAAGTACAAGACCTGGGAAGATGATTTATACATTTAAACTCAAAAATACTTAAAAAAAAAAAAAAAAAAAGGAACCAAAGTCCCGATTATTGCTAACTGAAGAGATTTACAAGAAAGGCTGACTCCTGGGAAGTGTTATGAAGGATATGGGGATTGTAACTCCAGCGTATTCCAGGAACTGAAGCAACAGTGCCTTGTGGAGTCATTAATTATGAACTGAACACTTTCCCTTATCAGTGACAAAACTGCTGAACTTTGACTCCTTGTAGAAAAAAATGAACAGACTATTTGCGTAAACGCTTAAAAAAAGTAAAGTGATCAAATAAGAATTTGCTTTGTTTTGGGGAGGAGGGGGAAAGTATGTAAGGAACTGTTTGAATGTAACGGTTGATTTCACCAAACTAGTTGTTCAAAACCATAATAATAACACTGCAGATTTGACTAGCAAGAGTACTACAGCACAGTACTTACACAGAAGAAACATTTAAGCATTGAACAATCAAAGAAGACATAGATCTATGCATCAAAACACAGATTTACAGTAATTGTTCGGAGGTAAGCATTGGCATCGCCAGACCTGTTTTACTGGGTGCATGCCCCAGGATGTGTCATCACATTTCAAAGAAAATGCTTTGAGTGTTAAACAGCAACGTTCTTTTCATATCTACTGTGAGAGGTTACATCAAAGTCTGATTGATGGGAAGAAATATAAGAAGGAGTAGGAAAAGAAGAAATACTTGTGCATAGATCTGTTTGTGTTTGTGTATTATGGAGCCAGTTACATCTAAAAATGCACTTAAATCTTACTCCTAAGTTTCAGGATTCTAATGAAATCTTGCATGTGCATGTTCTAATTTGCGTTAGCAAAGATATTTCTTTCAACTCTGAGAGAAAATTCAGTTTAGAGACAAGATGGAGACATCCCTGAATAAAACCCAGTGCAGCCAATTAAATTTGACAAAACTGAAACCATGAGCTCACAGACTTTACATTTTATGGCCTATGAAAGGTGAATTCAGGCATATTTTTTGTGCAGAGCTGCACAGCCTTGTGGATTACAATAGAAAAAAATAGTACTGCTTACAGTAAAAAGCTATGTGTCTACAAAAAAAAATGTCAGAAATCTCATTATTCAGTATGCATTGTCTGAATTAACCACGCGGGGGCGCGCTTTCTCGGCTATATACCACTGGGGTTCATGTGACCGAGCACCGCTTAGGGGCGGGGTTATAATGTAATAACTGACGGGCTACAGTAGGTCCAGCCAATCCAGTATCGGCGGTAAGTGAGAGCCTCTGCTAGCCGCCGTGTTCCCGTTTCGCCCTACTGTGGACGGGAAGGAGACCAGCTCCTACGGACGTCAAATGACATTTGTAACGGCGGCGCCGCCACGGAGGACGGGGCCGACTCGCTTCTCAGTCATATGCGGTATGTAAGCCCGTGTTACATTAGGATTAAAAGCGAGCCGAAATCAGTCAAATCCGTGCGTGAACGTAAGGCGCTCCAGAAATGTACGCGCGCGGCGCGGCGGTGGGATGCAACAGGGTCGTTGTGCTTGTAAATGTGGGGGCTTGTCCTCCTTCTCTGTCCTCATAGTTTGTGGACCGAGGCGCTGGCCTGTTGCTAGGAGACCTTTTGACAGCTGGAAGCTCTTTGGGAAGTGACAGTTAATGCGCTAATGGGGTCTGGTTATTTGGAAACCCAAACCTTCCTCCTCTTCCTCCATCCTGTTACCTGTTCATCTGTAAAGCCTTCTGGCTCCTCTGCTTGAAAAACATTACACAGGCATTGTGTCTGTTTTTTCTTTTTTAGTCAGGAGATTAGAGCGTTCGCAGGGAACAATGGCCTACTTGTTGTGATTATTAACTGCGAATACACCCACGTTGAACTATATTTAATCTCCACGGTTTACATCTAGATCTAAAAAAAGACGAATTTTATCATATGTAACCAAAATTTACATGATCTAACCACGTTGGAAAACTCAATGAAAAAAAGAAAACAAATGATTTTATTTGATTGTCTGAGGTGTGCTCCCTGTCCCTCCTCAGTCAGTAGCTGCCTCTGACCATGTGGCTGAAGGTCATTCATAAACAGGTCGATCAATGCATCTCAGCAGGGACTACAGAACAGCTGTACATTCAGCCCTCAGCTTCATACAGAGAAAAGCATTTCATTGATCCTCTGGCGTAGATGCAAAGACGTACTCATACCCCTTACAACTTCTAACTCCAGCGAATTTTACTAGGTTTTAATCTCAAAGTACCACATGACCCAGTATGTCTTGAAACCAGCTTTTTACATCTAAAGATGGAATTTTTTCCTTTTCTTCTTTTGGAAATAGCTGACGCTCAGTGAAATTGTATGGAAGACACCTGTAAACATTAATTTTCAAGTCTTGCCACCGATTTTCAATTGGATTTAGGTCTGGACTTTGACTGGACCTTTCTAACTCATGAATAAGTCTTAATTGAAGGGTTTCATTTCAGCCTTGGATCCTGCTGGAAGGAGCCTCTCCCCCAGTCTCTAGCTTCTAAGGGGTTTTTCTTCCAGGATTCATCCATCTTATCATCCCAAAACTGTCCAGCTATCCTGTCCCTACTAAGGATGCACTAATCCACTTTTTTCACTTCTGTTACCGATACAGATATCTGAAGTTTAGTACTGGCAGGTATCGATCCGATACAGAAAAACAGTGCTGAACTGACTTAAAATATTTCTTTCTTCTTCTTTTTTTAAAACTCAGCCATAAATGTACTGGATTATTAATTTATTTGTTAACTCTGCATCAGCACAGCACACCGAAATACACCAACATCTTCACAAGCTTGGTTTGATTAAACATATGAAAACAACACAACTTTAATCTGTTCAGTCAGTGAGACTGGGCGTAAGACAGCCAATTTAAAATAAATACTAAAGAAACTGAAACTGATGAAAATAATACATTGACTACCTTGGTCAAATATATAAAAAATTAACTTTGACAAACCTTCTTTCAAATGGTTCAGAAAGTCTGATTAGAAATTCTAAATATGAGAGTAGACAAATAAATAATAAATCATAAAGTCGCTCAAAACACAAAACATAGAATTAGACTTACTAGATCTGCCCTTATGGTTTGCACACATTTCCACCGATACCCGATATAGAATTTTTTTCCAATATCAGAACTGATACAGATATGCATATCAGATTGGTGCATCTCTAGGTCAGGGTTATGTATGTGCACAGTGTACTTTGAAATCTTTTATACTTAAAAAAAATATATAATAACAATTTTGAGTTGACATACTACATAAAATTCAAACAAACTAAATGAACCAAGTGACGAAATATGAAAAATGCCAATGATGAGGCAGTGTATATGAAGAGCTGGTGAGACTAATTGTTGTACAGGAAGTAGGTATGTTTCAATCAGAGTACCCAGTGCAGCTTGGATTTCAGAGAGCACCTGCGCTGACCTCCTGGGGTCCAGTTTATTATCCCCAGTGTATCAGATTCAGGCGTGTTGCACATTATGTCAAGGTTGTAGCTACACAAGAAGGAACCTGGTATAATTTGGACTCCCCGATTGTTTTTCTGAGAACTGCTGAGCTTGTTTTTTTGTTTTTTTTGTCTGAACTCTTTGTTGGAGGCTGTCACTGCGTCCCCCATGCTTCAAAAGCAGCTACAAGAGTTGTCAAAGTCAACAGCTACGCAGTCGGTAGAAGGGAGAAGTCAGCATTAGGCATGACGTTCTATAACGTGTGTTCGCACGTCGCACGGGAGGTTGTGACAGTTCGGCTCGGTCAAGTGGATGCACTGAATAAAGCTGACATGCTGTTCTGTCCTATCAGGCTGATGTCTGCACCCAGAGAGGAGACAACAGTCCTCAGGAGGCACATCACACCTTCCCCTCCTTCATCTCTCGCTTTGTGAAGGGGCATGCCTTCTGAACCCGGCCTCAGGTAGGTAGCGCTGTGAGTCACAACATATCTTGCATCCATGAAGTTTTTTTTTTTTTGGCTTTTTCTCCATGTATTGACCAAGAATGACTTTGACCTATGGAGATGAAATCACTGTTGTTTATTAAATCATAGGAAGTCCAGTGTAGAAATCAATACAGTATATTGTGCTGCCTCAAAAACGGTTAAAATCCTTCCAAATCAGTTTCCTTTATGTAGTTTTACTTGTGCTCCTGTATATTTATGAGCTATTTTTTCAGTATGACGACATATGTATGTCAGAGATATACTGACCGATTTACAATATATGGTTTTTGTAAAATTTTGCCTTTTACTATTACAGATTTTAATTGACTCTACATTCTCTTAAAGGGCTACATTATGAGAGCATAAAAGAACAGTATTAAAAATATGGCTGCAAATTATTAAGAAATTAGGGATCGGCAATGTTATTTGGTTCCTACAGGTTTTTTTTTAGTTTCGTGAAATTCACACAGAATCAACAGATTTTGAGCCTTTCTTTCGAGCTAGAATAGTTTTTTGCAAATTTTTCACAAAAATGGTGGAAAAATTGTGTTTAATTGAATGGTAGCTCCCACCTGGAAGGGGTTTAACAAGGGAAAAACGTTGCAAAAATATTTCTAGTGTAGCACAGCAAAATCAGGGATTTTGACTGCAAAGAAGTTTGCAAAAATAATTGCGAAATCCAAATTATTGGTGAATATTGCATCGAGGTGCGAGAAAGCCATGTCTTCCCTTTGCCAATGAAGCTTCCAACACTTTCTGTAGCCTTAGGGATTTGGAGCCAGGTGTGGTAATCTACTGCAGTAGATTATCAAACCTGGCATCCAGATTTCTAAATATTACAACATGCAACAGTTGAAGTTGTGACACTTGGAATTTGTTTGTCAACACTAATTTGCATTTAAAGCAGTTCATTATAATATGAATATTGCACACACTGACATTGAGATGGTGATATTATTCCAGCCTTCCTGCCATAAGTAATCAATATTTGCTAGCTTTTTAACTGACTTTTGCATCTGATATTTAGCAGTTAGTATAGTTAGCATGGCTAGCATTGATGAATGCTAAATTCCTTTTAAATGGCTTCTTACATCTCTATGCTTTCTTTAAAATGTTAACCACAAGACTGATTGAAGATAGCTGACTTAAAGTCTTTTTCCCTTGAATGGAAAATCTGGTACATTCACTGACTGGAAAAAGATAGGATATTTAAGTTTTTTTACCAGCTACTTAAGGGGTCTGGGCCAATCAATCTAAAAGAATCTTTCTCTCTTCACACATGGTGTATATGGGTTTAACCTAAAATATAAACACTGGTCAGTGATACCATAGTATGTGCTTAACTTGGGGAGCAGGCATGACATATTAAACAGGAAGTCAATATTCTGCACTTGAAGTGGATTTGTTAGATGAAGAAAACAAGAGTGCAAAAGTATGAATATGTGTGACTCCATCATGAACTTAATTGTGTTTCCATATTAAAGTGGTCAAGAATCCACAAATGGTTTAAAGAAGGAAAGCTTGTTGGTAGCTGAGCACCAACAAGGTCGTAAGGAAATTTTGGCATCTGCTCACAAATATCCTCCAGTTTTGTAAAAGAACAAAAGTGAGCAAGATACCTAAGGTTTAACTGTGACCTTATAAAAGTTCAGGCAGTATTGTAACATTTTTATTTCAGGAGTGACATATTTACTCTGAACATCAGCAGATTCCACCCCTCTTCTTCTCTTTTATGTTACCTCTCAGTTCTCTGATTGTTAAATCGCTTTGCTTCTGAACCAGTTTCCTGCTTTTCTGTGCTGCTGGATCTCTTTTTCTGTCAGAGTACCTGACAAGCAGCATGAGTTATTATCCCCCCTACCGCCAGACCAGAGCCCCCACACACCTATTTCCTATTTCTATCACCATGAAGGTGACAGAGCAAGCCTCCTGGCAGGCAACAGCATAAACTGGATATAAGATAGATTTGGGGCGACAGCTCTGCAGGCTGCATGTGCTGTGGATTTGACTATAT